>JANUYF010000001.1:145246607-145536607 GCA_026167975.1 Phrynosoma blainvillii
TCAACAGATATCAAGAACGTAACAGAGAGGCTGTGGTATGAAACTGCTGAACTAGAATTTATGAGCAAATTATTATGGTATATATTCAGAGCCAGTGCGGTGTAGTGGTTAAGCATTAGACTATGACCAGGGTTCAAATCCCAGCTTTGCCATGGAAATCTGGTGGTGACCTTGGACCTGTCACACACTCTCAGCCTCAGAGGATAGCAATGTCAAAATCCCTCTGGAGAAACTCACAAGAAATCCCTGTGGCTTTACAGTTGCCATAAGTCGAAAAAGACTTGAAGGCACACAACAACAACAAAGTACCTATTCATGATAAATCAGCGCTGTTGCCCTTTTCTCTATTACAGCCATTAAGTTAGCAAAGCTAGAAAAATCAACCACTACTTTGGGGAACTGGTTCTATTTTTTATACCTCAAATACAGTATACACCCCTGGCATTTCATGACCATTTGTTTACAACACACCTTTCCTGCTTTATTTTATATGTGTTTTATGTGTTTGAAAATATACCAGATTTTAAGGCTCTGTATGAATTCCTGGATTTCTTAGACTCAGAAGCAAGGCTCTCATGGTAATGTGAAGGCAGAACAAGAGAACTAAGGGAAAAAGTGAACCTTCCCTTATTGGGAGCTGGTTGTATAGCTACTGCTGATCTCTGAATAAGGCATGGAGAGAGGCAGGCCTGGATCAAGCCAGCATCCGCCTTCTTGGTTACCTGTCCTCTTCTTCCATTCAGGGCTAACTCTTACAGGACTATTTTCAGAAACAAGAGCAGTCATGTTATATCAGCAGCTTATTCTTATCCTTCTATCCTGGTTGCTAGCACTTCCAACATGGCAGGTATCACGGGGCTACTGTGATCATAGCTGTCCTTTCCACATGCCTATCACAAATGCTTACATATTTAACAATAAATCTTCAGTTTAAGGAGGTGCAAGGCTCTGTTCTCATATAACACTGTCAAAATGTACCATAATAGTGTATCAACGTATATTGTGTGTTGTTTGTGCGCACATGTCTTCAAGTTGCCTGTCAACTTATGCCAACCCCATGAATACCATACAGATTTTTTTTTTCTCTAGGGCAAATTGCTTTGAGGAAAAAATTCTAGACCAATCTGAACATAAGAATTTACAAAGTATAAATTAAACTTTGTTATTTTTAAAACTGTGTATATATGAACTAATCTATTTGCTTCAAGTACTTCCACATTATTATTATTATTATTATTATTATTATTATTATTATTATTATTATTTTAAAAAAAGATCTCAAGTGCCTTCTGTCTCAAATATGAAGATATAATTAAAATTTTGTTAAGTCCTTATGCTCACCCATCCTTACTTTGGAAACCACTTTCATCCTACATGCAATAACAGTGCCATCTAGTGTAAAGTATTGAAAACTGCATAGTTTAAACAAATCCTTGCGCTTCGGGGCAACTTTCATGCACCTTTCGGGTAATTTTTAAATATCTGCAGGATGTCTTGAGCTGACATGTGACTTTATATTCTTCTTAGTGAAAAGCAGAAGCAGGACTTGCAACTGTACTTCATCTCTCCAAGAAGCAAGACACTTTGTCTACATTAAGACAAACATAAATTATGAAAATACACAAAGCAACTTGATTTGTTAATTAGATTGTTAATAAGGGTAAGCACACTATTTAAAATCATGTAACTCAACAGTGTTCTGCGCAATCATGCTGTCCACAGGATCACAGAGTAGTCTCTGACAACGCTGGCTCTTCGGCTTAGTAACAGAGATGAGCACTACCCCCTACGGTTGGACACAACTTGACAACCTGGTCAGCAGGGAATAACTTTACCTTTTTAACTCATATATGCAGAATATAATGACAATAATATTGATCATTTTATGGAAAGGCGGGGTAAAAATAAAATTTATTATTATTATTATTATTATTATTATTATTATTATTATTATTAAATCAGTATATCCAAATTCACATGAAGTTCTAAATCCCTAGTCTCAATTAGAATACAATAGGCCCTTGGTATCCGCTGGGGCTTGGTTCCAGGACTCCCCCATGGATACCAAAATCCATGGAAGCTCAAGTCTCATTAAATACAATGACAAAGTGAAATGGTGTCCCCTATATAAAATAGCAAAATCAAGGTTTGATATTTGGAATTTATATATTTTTGGAATATTTTCAAGCCATGAATAGCTGAATCCATGGAGAAAGAATCCATGGGTATGGAGGGATTGATTGTATTTTAAAATGCAGGAACACAGTATCCTCTCTCTCTTTTCATATATAAAAGCCAGTATTAATCACATTCTGAAAAACAGCTCCAAATGCTCCTTATGAAGCCCTTGTGTGGAATGAATAACCACATGTAAAACTGAGCACACGAGTGCCTTATATGTTCAAAGACACTGCATGCATAATTCCACTTGTCCCTTATATAAAATGGCAAAATTAAGGTTTGCTTTTTGGAATGTATAGCTCTTTAAAATATCTTCAAGTCATGGATGCTTGAATCCATTGATAAAAAAATCCATTGATATGGCTTTGACCGAATAGCTGAGGTCCATAAGGTCTCAGGTCTAGGGGTTGTGTAGTGTGAAAATATGTTAACATGGTTATACCTTTGAAAAATTTAAAATAGTATTAGAAACTGCTTGGGGCCATGTTGTGGGAAAGTAGGGGGGAGTGGGTTGTTGCAACACAGGCAGAAACCAGTCAGTACTAGACATGCATAAATGGCATTCCTTATGAATAGAGAGCAGATGTTGGCCTATATTTGAGGGCAGAATTGTGCTGCCTTCCAGGTGCTATTGAACTGCAGCTCCCATCAGTCCTAGCCACCATAGCCCATGGTAAGGAATGTAGGAGCTGTGTTTCAGCGACCTCTTTTGAGTTCCTACCCCTGAATTAAATCCTGTTGGTTTTCCCCAGTTAGAGCAGACTTGAGAGCCAGAGTGGTGTAAACGTTTGAACTCTGGACTATAAGGCTGGAGGCCAGGGTTCAAATCCTTGCTCCACCATGGAAACTCATTGAGTGGCCTCAGGCAAGTCACAGTACTTTGCTATTGGGCTTACTTGGGTGAGTCTGAAATCCAAAACATCTGAAGATCCTAAGCTTCTCACTTTGACCTAGAGTTAACCAGAAATAAAATTTCCCTGATATTCAACAAAGAAAGGAAAAATGCAAACATGTGAAGTTACACTTTTTTGTTAATTGCAGAGGAAGCTCTGCTGAATCAACAAATAGATAGCTTTGTTGAAAGATTCCCTTTATGTTCTCAGAATAGCTAAATTCTTTTAAAAGGTAAAGGTATTCCTCATTGACAAGGTTGTCAAGTTGTGTCCGGCCATAGGGGGTGGTGCTCATTTCCATTATTAAGCCAAAGAGCCAGCACTGTCAGAGACCACTCTGTGATCATGTAGCCAGCATGATTGCACAAAACGCTGTTTACCTTCCCACTGAAGTGGTACCTTTTTATCTGCTTGCATTTGCAGATTTTGAACTGCTAGGTTGGCAGAAGCTGGGACTAGTGACAGGAACTCACTCCATCATGCAGCACCCGGGCCTTGAAGTGCCAACCTGCCGATCTTGCAATCAACAGAGTCAGCGACTTAACCACTTGAGCCACTGCATCCTGGTACTTTTTTGAATAGAAAACACCAAATAATAACTACCTTCTAGCAAAAGTGCAATCAACTTCATTTACATGTATGTGGTGGTAAGGTATCTCACTTTTACAAGGCAAGAGCCTTACCAGCACAATTTAGTTATTAAACCACAACTAAAAAGCAAACTATATGTATATATGTCAATATAACAACTTACCTCTTATACATATCCAGCAATCATCCTTCTTATTATGTTTAGCAAGCTCTTCTTCAGTCACGTCTATTAATCTTCCTTTTAGACCTGTTAGATCTTTCCCACTTTTAGTTAGCCGAATCCAGTCCATAAGACTTCGGCCTGGTTTCAAAGGTACCTAGAAAGAGATAAGGAAAAAGGTAGCTCAACACATAAAGTAGATTAAAGTGCTGGTGTTCTATATGGTAAGCTGCATTTCCCCCTTATTATTGAGTTAGCAAGAGCATATTGTTGCTGTTGTCTGTCATTGTCAATATTAACATATTGCAGCTCTATGAATGAGAAAACTCCAAGAGTCTATCAGGGGTAGGCAACCTTTCCCCTTTAAGGGCCGAGGGACTTCAGCTCCCAGAAGCCTCAGCTATGTTGGCCAATAGTCCCATGTTTGCCAATAGCTCCTGGGATTCTGGGAGCTGAAGTCCCTCAGCCCTTAAAGGGGAAAGGTTGCCTACCCCTGGGCTAGGTCATCAACAGCCCTGGTCAGGTCTTGCAGATTCAGGGCTGTGGCTTCATTGACTGCGTCTATCCATCTGCAATGTGGTCTTCCTCTTTTCCTATTGTGTTCTACTTTTCTCAGCATTACTGCCTCTTCTAATGGGTCATGTTGCCTTAACACAATGTTCCACTAAAACAGCCACTATGTTGGATTTATTCACCTATGATTGATTTGCTTTTATGTACATTTTAGAGACATAAGGATATAAATAAAGCAATATTTGTTGTTTAGAATCAAAAAAGAACTACCAGTATATTAGAGCTGATATTGTGTGTCGCACAGTTTCATACTACCTGTGAAGCCCCTCCACAATTCTCAGACCACTACATTGCTGAACTGTTGCCAAATGGCTTACAAGAAAAATACGTGCTCATAGCTTCATCCACCAATAAACACCCACATAATCATCATCATCAATCTTTATTTACTGTCAATGGACCCAACATAACACGTTCTCTAATTTAAAACAGAATAAAATTAACATAAAAAGTACAATTACATAAATTTGGATTAATGGAGTGAGTAGATCTAAAGCAGGGGTAGGCAACCTTTCCCCTTTAAGGGCCGAGGGACTTCAGCTCCCAGAAGCCTCAGCCATGTTGGCCAATAGTCCCATGTTGGCCAATAGCTCCTGGGATTCTGGGAGCTGAAGTCCCTCGGCCCTTAAAGGGGAAAGGTTGCCTACCCCTGATCTAAAGTATGTTATCATTGGTCACCCCCTTTTAATGATCTGTTCTCTCTGATTTTAACAGCTAGAGACAACAAATTGGCAACTAATAAGGTGATGTTCATACATTTGTCTTCCAGCAACATTTTCATGTCAAACATTTCAGAATGATCCGGCATACAGTTCAGTAAGGGGAGAATCAGCTGGTTATGGCACTGATTGTAAAAAACAAAATGTAATAAATTGTGTGACAGTGTTTCAACTACTGTGGATCCTGTAACTTCCTTCTACTTTAGAAAGTGAAGTATGGCTTATGCAACTCTCCAGAAACAGGAAACTGCTAAAGATATCTAAATGGTGCCAATGTGTGTGTCTTCAAGTCATTTCTGACTTATGGCATCCCAAAGGTGACCCTATCATAGTTTGTTTGTTTTTTAGGAGGGGGCTATGTTTTGTTCAGAGGAATTTGCCATTGCTTTCCTCTGAGGCTGAGAGCGTGTGACTTGGCCAAGCTCACCCAGTGGGTTACATGGCCAAGCCAGGAATCAAACTCTGGTCTCCAGATTTGTAGTCCAACACTCAAACCACTATGCCACGGCATACAACATCTGTACTACATTACAAAGGATTTCAGAGACATAGCTATGGTAGTCTGGAATATCAATATGCAAGGTATTTTGTACCACCTTTGAGACTCTGGGTGCATCTGCACTGCAGAAATAATGCAGTTTGACACCACTTTAATTGTCATGGCTCAGTGCTATGGAATTCTGGGATGTGTAGCTTTCTGAAATATTTCTCTGTCAGAATGCTCTGGTGCCATAATAAGTTACAATTCCCAGAATTCCACAGCATTGAGCCACGGCAGTTGAAGCAGGGTCAAACTGCATTAATTCTTCAGTGCAGATGCAGCCTGAGTGAAATAAGTTGCAGCATAAGCTTTTGTAGACTTGGGGCCTTTGCAAACTGCCAGAAATAGTGCAAATTGAGTCCACTTTAACTGCCCTGGCTCAGTGCTAGGGAATCATGTATTTTTTTCTGAGACATTGAGCCTTCTCTGTCAGAGCTCTGGTGCCACAATAAACTACAGTTCCCATGATTCCCTAGCACTGAGTCAGGGCAGTTAAAGTGGACTCAATTTGCACTATTTCTGGCAGTCTGCAAAGGCCCTTGGTCTACTTTCTGAGGTAGATCTCCTGGCTCCATTCATCAGTCTCAAAGGTGCTACAAGATGCCTTTGCATTCATTACAAAAGGTGAGTTCAAGTGCCAGCGCGCATCTTTAATTGCTCCTACCCCTGATTCATGACAACCAGCTTGTGGTAGTGGCTTGAGTATTAGATTAAGACTCTGGGGACCAAGGTTCGAATCCTAGCTTGGCCATAGAAACCCACTGGGCAGGTTGACCAGATTTTTCCAAGACATGTCCTCTATTTCAGCCTCCCGTCCAGGAGGAATCGCAAAACATCCTCCATTTTGAGCATTACTAAGCAGCATGGATTTACACTTCTATGAGTGTTTTTCACTTTTATTTGGTCATGCTCCACATTTTTCTTGAATGCCCTACATTTTGCAGTGTCTTGTTTCCCTTTGCAGTTAGGATATCTGCTCATCCCTCCACCAGGGCGACCTTGGGTGAGTCACACTCTCTCAGCCTTGAAGCCTGGCAATGGCATAACCCCCTCTGAACAAACCTTGCCAAGAAAAACCCATGATAGGTTCACCACCTTTGAGTCACCATAAGTCAAAAACAACAGGGCCTAGTGGTTTGCGCATTGGACCACGACGCTGGAGACCAGGGTTTGATTCCCTGCTCAGCCATGGGAACCCACTGGGATGCCCTTGGGCAAGTCACACACTCTCAGCCTCAGACCTCCTCTGAACAAACCTTGCCAAGAAACCCCCATTATCCAGTGGTTCCCAAACTTTGATCCTCCAGCTTTTCTGGACTTCCAACTCCCAGAATCCCCAGCCAGCTTGGCTAACAGGCAGGAATTCTGGGAGCTGAAGTGAAAAGCATCTGGAAGACCAAAGTTTGGGCATCACTGGGTTAGCCTTAGGGTTGGCATAAGTGGGAAATGAAGGCACACAACAACAACACAACTGATTCCCTGAGGGGACTACCAGAGGAGAGTCCAGCAGCACATGCACCCATTTCAAGGTGCTCTCTAAGGCTCTAGGTGAGAGGGGTAGGCAACCTTTCCCCTTTAAGGGCCGAGGGACTTCAGCTCCCAGAATCCCAGGAGCGATTGGCCAACATGGGACTATTGGCCAACATGGCTGAGGCTTCTGGGAGCTGAAGTCCCTCGGCCCTTAAAGGGGAAAGGTTGCCTACCCCTGCTAGGTGCAATGGTCGCCTGTGCTCTTCAAGAGATTTGGGACTTCAGCTCCCAGAATCCCAGACTATTGGCCAACATGGCTGAGGCTTCTGGGAGCTGAAGTCCAAGATCTCTTAAAGGGCACCGTTTGGGGGCCACTGCGTAGGGATTCTCTACCTTTGTTCCTCCAGCTTTTTTCATTTACTTCAATTCCCAGGAGCCTTTGCCAGTGCGGCCAATGAGGGTAGATTCTGGGAGTTGAAGTCCAAACCCTCTGGAGACCTCCCCTCCCAAGGTTGAGAACCGCCACAAAGAAAGCGCAAGCTCCCCTCCTCACCTTGCTACGCCCCACCTGCGCCACCCGCTGCTGGGAGCCGGGGGCCGGAAAAGCCTGAGATGGTGCGTTCAGCATCCTGCCCTGCTCAGGCTCCAAGCTGAATGGAGGCAGCAGCGACGCCACTTCCGGGTTCAGCCCGGCTTGGAAGCCCAGCGGCCATTCTGGGAGGAGACGGGAGGCACGTAGTGCGCAGGCGCCTCAGCAAGGCCGGGGCCGGATTGTTTTCTCTGGACCAGGTGAGACTGGGGACCTGCGTTGCGCAAGCGCACATCCACGCTGGCTTAGGCACCACCCACCGGAGTTGATCGACAGCCACTTCAATAAACACAGTCGTTAAGAGACGGTAAAAGAGGTTCGGGCGGGCGGTTTGCTCATGTGCGAAACGTACTGCAGGAATTATCCAGTTTGAGACTGCTTTAACTGCCCGACTCAGTGCTAGGGAATCCTGGGAACTGTAGTTTATTGTGGCACCAGACAGGAGGCTAAATATCTCACAAAACTACAGTTCCCAGGATCTCTAGCATTGAGCCAGAGTAATTAAAGCAGTCTCAAACTGGGTTATTTCTGCAGTGTGTTTTGAACCTAAGACTACATCCGCACTGCAGAAATAATCCGCTGTGACCCCACTTTAACTCCCATGGCTGAGTGCTATGGGATTCTGGGAGCTGTAGTTTGTTGTGGCACCAGAGCTCATCCTCAAAGAGGGAAATGAAATCTCAGTCCCACAGAGGAGCTGATTTGGATCATTTCCCTCCTGTTTATTTCAGTGGGAGGTTTGTTTGTTTGTTTTAAAGGTAATGCAGGGAGGACTGGAGAGCCATCAAGGAGTAATGGTTTGAGGACTGGGACTAAGACTTTGGAGCATGGGTAGGCAACCTTTCCCCTTTAAGGGCCAAGGGACTTCAGCTCCCAGAAGCCTCAGCCATGTTGGCCAATAGTCCCATGTTGGCCAATAGCTCCTGGGATTCTGGGAGCTGAAGTCCCTCGGCCCTTAAAGGGGAAAGGTTGCCTACCCCTGCTTTAGAGACTAGGGTTCGAATCTCTGCTCAACCATGGAAACCCACTGAGTTACCTTGGGCTAAATCAAGTTTATTTTTCATTAGCCAACCAGGCTTCTGCATACAACCATAAAACAACCTAAATCCATATTAAAACTTAAACAAAACGGGACAGTTAAATTGGTAATAAAACATAAAGAATCAGACAGAGGTCCAAAGCACACTGCAGAAACAACCCAGTCTGAGACTGCTTTAACTGCTGTGGCTCAAAGCTAGGGAATCATGGGAATTGTATTTTTTTCTGAGACATTGAGCCTTCTCTGTCAGAGAACTCTGGTGCCACAATAAACTACAGTTCCCATGATTCCCTAGCACTCAGTCAGGGCTGTTAAAGCAGCCTCAAACTGGGTTATTTCTGCACTGTGTTTCGGACCCCTGACATTAGTTTCATTTTGAGACTTGCTCCCTTCTGACTAGGCATACTATTGCAGCTTCACTATTAGTTCTATACATATCAATTCAGAGCTAAGGGAAGTGAATATAAGAGTATAAGACTACTGTTCACTGGGGAAACAGGTACTTTAAGTCTGAATTGCCCTTCCACTTTAAAGGCAGCTTCTAAAGTGTGATCATATTTTTCTACTTTATGTGAAATGTCAAAAAATATGAACATTTCTCCCTCATCCTGATAGATGTAAACTCTCACATCTTATCATTTCAAACCTTTTTTTAAAAATACCAAAATTCAAAATCAGAATTCAAAGATATAGCCGTGTTAGTAGAATCGGTATATATAGAGAGCTTGTAGCAATGAGGGCCCTTACAGACTGCCAGAAATAGTGCAGCTTGAGTCCACTTTAACTGCCCTGGCTTAGTGCTAGGGAATCATGGGAATTGTATTTTTTTCTGGGACATTGAGCCTTCTCTGTCAGAGAGCTCTGGTGCCACAATAAACTACAGTTCCCATGATTCCTGAGCACTGAGCCAGGACAGTTAAAGTGGTCTCAAATTGGATTATTTCTGGCAGTCTGTAAAGGCCCTAAGTGAAAGAAATTGGCAGAAAGCTCATGCTGCCAATTTCTTTCTTTCAGTTACTCAAAGGTGCTACAAGATCTCTCTACCTGAGAGTCAAGGCCTTTGCAGACAGCTAGAAATAGTGCAAATTGAGTCCACTTTAAGGGTTAGGGTTAGGGAATCATGGGAACTGTATTTTATTGTGGCACCGGAGCTCTCTGTCAGACGGCTCAATGTCTCAGAAAAAAAACCCAGTTCCCATGATTTCCTAGTACTAACCCTTAAAGTGGACTCAATTTGCACTGTTTCTGGCAGTCTGCAAAGGCCCTCAGTTCTTCTGAAAGCGCTTGGATTTGTTCTACATAAACAAGGTAAGAATCAGGATATCAGATATTAGAAAGTAAAAAAGCTCAGATTTACTTTGATGGAAGAAAAACAAACCATAACCTCACCACTCCACATTTCTTGTCCTCACCCCCAATTCATATCCCCACCTCCAAAGCGATTTTTGTTTCACTGAATTACTAGCATAACTAAATTATTGGTTTCAGTATCACATGGGAGTAGGCAAGATGCATAAAAGAATACCCAAATACTGGTATTATGAAAATAATTTAAAAAATCATTTGAATTTTAATTGAAAATAACTTACATATAAATTAGCTTAAAGTATTATAGCAAGCTGAGACTGATATTAAATTAATGAATATAAGTAGTAATATTAGTCCTTGTACAATCAATAATCCACTTCTGCTCCAGAATCATGCTCCAGTTCATCGTTTTCCTCCTCGCTCTCCGACTCTTCATAAAAGGAAATTGTGGCTTGGACGGGAAAATTCCTCAGAAGAGCTTCTGCTTCAGGATAGAGGTAGTCAAAGCACCTTGATTTGGGCCAGAATAATCTAAAACAAACAAAATTGCAACTTAAAAAAAAATAAACTAAAAAGAAATTCAGAATCCTTTGTTCTAGGATTCAAGTTAGAGTGGGAAAGTGCAGAACCTTTTGTCCTTCCAGGTATTTTGGGCCCACAGTACTTTGCTATTGGGCTTACTTGGGTAAGTCAGAAAACCATTTAATGCATTTAAAAGAGTGTGAAGCCAATTCTATATACATATCCTGCTCCAGGAACTGAAATAAATTTGTTGTAAAATATGCAGAAGTTTGACTTGTGAAATGCTGATGCTACACTCTCACATCCAAGCCATAACACATATATTAGTATTAGTATCCAAGCAATAGGATCAGAACTGGGGTCTCAAAATGTTGCCTCAAAATGTCCCCATGAATGTGGGAAAACCACATTTTAAAAAAAATCTTTTTTACATTATTATTATTATTATTATTATTATTATTATTATTATTATTACCCCGCCCCTCTGACAAGCAATCGGGGCAGCTTACAACATTAAAAATTCTGTACAGAATAATACAGATCACATAAATCAGGGGTAGGCATCCTTTCCCCTTTAAGGGCCAAGGGACTTCAACTCCCAGAAGCCTCAGCCATGTTGGCCAATAGTCCCATGTTGGCTAATAGCTCCTGGGATTCTAGGAGCTGAAGTCCCTCGGCCCTTAAAGGGAGGTTGCCTACCCCTGACATAGATAAAACCTAAAAATCCCCAAACCCACCATAGAATCATGCTGGAGGACCTACAGATGCCTAGAGAAGTGTTTTCTCTAGGAACTTCTAGGTTCTTCAGCACAACTCTATGATAAACTTCCAGCAGAACTGCACTGGAGGTCCTATTGATTCCTAGTGCTTAGGATACAGGGCTAGCCCAGTTATTTTGTCTTCTCTGACAGAATATCTCACAAGCACTTCTCATCCAACAATAAAGCTAACAGTTTGCGGCTCTTTCATGAATCCTAACATCAGCTGCCTCAACTAACTGTCTCAATCTGTCCTAGTCCAACGCTCAAACTACTACATCGTGGTGGCTCCCATAAATGCAAAGAGTAGTCTCCCCTAAACCATAAACACTCTTGCATTAGATTGTCCTGTGACTAGAGACCAGCGTTTGATTCCCAGTTCAGCTGTGAAATCCACTGGACCTTGGGCAAGTCACATGCTCTCAGCCTCAGGGGAAGGCAATGGCAAACATATTCTTAACAAATCTGGCCAAGAAAACCCCATGATAGAGTTGCCTTAGGGTTGCCATAAATCAGAAACAAATTGAAGGCACATAACCACAATGACAACAACAACAATGCTAATGGCACAGGAGCCCTACTAGGGGGAAAAAACCAGATAATTTAATGGGCTACTGATACTATTAAAATAAATAAATAAATATCTTACCTGACAGGGTGTGTATACTGTGTGAGTTTTGCCGAGTCTTCCGTAGTCTCAAAAGAATCGCACAACTAGGGAGTGTGAGATGGAAGTATGGGTTACAAACAACATGATTAACAATACAGACTGAACAGTCTTCAAATGCAATGCATCTGATATTCTTCACTTTGTAATGGCACTTTCATGACGCCAATAACATTGGAAAAGAGAGGATTGTATTTTAGGTCAGCCACAACACTTTGCTGCCGCCTGAGGTGGAAAGTACTCAAAGGTGGTCAAGTTATTTTGTACCCAGAACAAAACAAAAATCTCACTAGCATCTCTCCACTCCCCTGGATGTCAAAATACAACATGAATAAGCTAAAGAATTATTTGCTACCTTTTTATGATACCTCCCCAAAATCAGCTAACCTGAAGCTATCATCTCACTCTGCCTAAAGATAGCATTAGAGAAGTGGTTTGAGCACTGGACGACTCCTGGAGACCAGGGTTCGAATCCCTGCTCAGTCATGGAAACACACTGGGTGACCTTGGCCAGGTCACACCCTCTCAGCCTCAGGAAAAGGCAATGGCCTCTGAATAAATCTTGCCAAGAAAACCCCAGGATAGACTCGCCTTAGGGTTGCCATAAGTCAGAAATAACTTGAAGGTACATGACAACAACAAAGATAGAATTGCCATGAAATTCAAGTAGCTTTTAGACTCAGATTATGTGCAAGAAATGCAAAGTTATTTTTATATTGCTAATGATGACAATTTTAGCCTAATGAGTGAAACAATGTCTCACCTTTGATGATGTCATGCTAATCACGATGGACACTGCCTTAAAACCCCTCTAGTGGTACCTTTTACTGTTCTGCTAATACAGAAATAGACCTATATAGGGCTCATTCCCACTATGATTTAAACTGATTTGTTGATCGGTTTATATGTGCCTTGGTTCACACTGGAAACGATTTCAGACCCGACTGTGTTCGGTCTGAATCATGTAGAGGTGAAGCGAGGCAAATGCAAAAGAATCACATTTTTTGAAGATAGATTTTTTGTTGGTTCTTTGGTAAAGAATTGTTTTGCAAGCATGTTCAACAAATGTGAACGACGTTCGGATCTCAAGTGCATCGCACTGGAGGGGAAGGACTATATGGCAGAGAGTTGGCAGAGGGGTGTAACCCATCCCGCCCCAGGTTTTGGGAAATCTGCCATTTCCCCCCTCTCAGCGCTGCCTCGATGCTGTCTTTTGACTATTGTAGAGGCTTTTGATTTTAGATTTTAAACATTGCCAAGTGGTCCCTGTAAATCTCACTGGTCTTGATCCAGTTGTTTTTGCATTCTGGTTGTGCCAGAATATTTTCAACTCCGGGGGGCTTTCCTTGGGGAGGGGGGTTTAGCATGGTTTTTTAAAAAAGAAAGAAAGAAAAAGAACAATGGATTTTGCGATCACTCGCATTTCTGTCGGTTCTCTAGAGCGAGTAATGGGTCTCCTGGTTGCGTCACCGATGACGCATAGATACACATCATATGATTGACATTAAAAAAAAAAGCCGGGATGGATCGATCACATTCAATACTGAGCATGCATTTTTGTAGCGGTGCAAATCTAGTGTGAACGACAATTGTGTTAAAAAGACACAAATGCATGGAATAATGAAATAATTTGCCTCCGATAGTGGGAACTATGCATCGGTATGAATCGATTCAGTGACCGCATGTCAGTGTGACTCACAAACCAGTTTAAATGCAAGTGGCAATAAGCCCATAGTTTGAAAACTGAACTACGGCTCTGGAGACCAGGATTCGAATCCAAGTCAGCCATGAAACCCACTGGGTGACCTTGGGCAAATCACACTCTCTCAGCCTCAGGGGAAGCCAATAGAAAACCTCCTCTGAACTAATCTTGTCAAACAAAAAAACAAAAGAAAACAATGATAGGTTCACCTTAGGGTTGCCATAAGTCAGAGACGACTTGAAGGCATACAACAACAAAGCACTTTGGAAGTGCTGGCTGCTGTTTTAAAACTGTTTCCTTAAAAAAAAAATTGTTTCATTCCCTGCTGCATGTATCATAATCATATCATCATCTATATCAGGGGTAGGCAACCTTTCCCCTTTAAGGGCCGAGGGACTTCAGCTCCCAGAATCCCAGGAGCTATTGGCCAACATGGGACTATTGGCCAACATGGCTGAGGCTTCTGGGAGCTGAAGTCCCTCGGCCCTTAAAGGGGAAAGGGTGCCTACCCCTGCTCTATATCATCATCTTTAACATCATCATTATCCTACTTTCCCCCACAATTGGGACACAAAGCAGCTTACAAATCTAAAAAAGCCTTCTGGAGAAAGCAAGGACTTCCACGCAGTCAAGGAATGGGCAAGTTAGGGATCACAAGCCCAGCTCCATGGGTACCACAAACCCACTGGGATTGTTGTTGCTTGTGAATCTGAACACACTCACTCACTCACCGCCTGATGATTTTGCATCCTCTGCTCCTCTGCCTCTTTTTGGCTGGGGATCCAAGGTCTCCAGAATCTTGCAGACCTGCAGAATTAATACAAACAGAGGAGTATTGTTGGCCGTTTTGTTTTTTTAATACAATTAGTTGGGTGCCAGTGTGGTGTAATGGTTTGAGTGTTGGACTAGAAGCTAAAGACACTCATAGGACTCTGGAGATCAGGGTTCTAGTCCCTGCTCCAGCATAAAAATCCACTGAATAACCTTGAGTGAATCACACTCTCTCAGCCTCAGGCAAAGGCAATGGCAAACCTCCTCTGAACAACTTGCCAAGAAAAACCCAGGATCGGGTCACCTGAAGGTTGCTATAAGTTAGAAACAACTTGAAGGCACACAACAACAACAACAGTTGAGTGGGTTAGGGTTTTTGTCCCCACTGCTTCATCAGTGGGTGAGAAGCTTTTTGCAAGGAAGGAAAGAAGCCACCACCAAGGGTGACCAGGGGTCCTCACCGCAAAGGAGGACAAAGCCCACAAAATGGAGAGCATGCAAGAAAATGGGAGGACGTAACCAAAGAAAAGCTGAAAGCACTCCTAGAAATGTAATGCATGCTTCTTAGTCTTGCTCAAAATGGAGGACATTTTGAATCCCTCCTGGGCAGAAAATAAAAGCTAAAAACACTTATATAAATAAAGTGGATGCATGTAAATGCATGCTTCTTGGTGATGTGCAAAATGGAGGACATTTTGGGATTCCTCCTGGGCAGAAAATAACAGCTAAAAAACATTCATAGAAATATAAATGCATGCTTCTTAGTGATGTGCAAAATGGAGGACATTTTGGGATTCTTCCTGGGCAGAAAATAAAAGCTAAAGACAGTCTTAGGAACGTAAATGCATGCTTCTTAGTGATACTCAGAGTGGAGGACCTATTGGACTCCCTCCCGGGCAGAAAACAAAAACCCCAAATACCCCTAGAAATATAAATGCATGCTTCTTAGTCCTGCTGAGAATGAAGATCACTTGGGAATCCCTCCTGGACAGAAATGAAAAGCTAAAGACACTCAGGGAAATAACAGATGCAGCATGCTTCTTAGTGGTGCTCAGAGTGGAGGACCTTTTGGAATCCCTCCTGGACAGGAGGCTGGCGAATGGAGCGCGAGTCCTGGGAAAGGAGGACGCGCCTGGCCACCCTGCCCACCTCCCAGGCTTTGCGCAGTGCACTAGGGCGCCAAAGGCAAAGGGTTACTTTTACTTATGCAAAGGGTTCCTTACTTACTTACTTACTTACTTACCCTGGCTGTTCTCCTTTGGAGGATCGGGTCTGGGGATCCCGGGATCCAGGAGGAGGAGATCTGGGGAGGCAAAGAGGGATCCTCTCCTCCATGCCCTCTGCTGCAGCCCTTGGTGCCCCTATCTATATAAGAGATGCCCAGGGAAGAAGGATCCTGCGCCTGCCTTCCCTCGCCGCCTTCTCCTTCTCTTTCTTGCGCGCAGGCTGCTTCCTTCCAGGTGCCCCTCTTTGCGCATCTCAGCTGCCTCTTCCTCCCCCAGGGCCCTTTTTGATAGCCTTGATGGAGCCCCCCCCTTCTCCTCCCCATCTCTCTCTCTCTCTCTCTTTTCCCCTTCCAGCCTCTCATTTGCTGGAGAGGTCAGCAAAAAGGCTTGGTGTGAAAAGCCAACAAGGAGGGTCAACAAGGAGCGTGGGCACGGGTCAGCTCCAAATGGTCCAGGAGGGAGGGAGGGAGGGAGATGGCCAAAGGGGGCACATGGGCACCAGGCACACCCACAGACACACACACACACACACAGAGAACTTTTGGGGGGGGCTTGGAAAGGGATGCCAAGAGGACAGGGGCAGAAAGAGCCAGGGACACACACACACAACACACACACACACACACACACACACACTCAGGGTGGGGAGGGATCAGGGTGACTAGGCGTCCTCCTTTTCCAGGACACCATTTCAGCCTTCTCTCCAGGATGAAATCGGTATGTAAAAGGATCTTGTAGCCCCCTTGAGACTCATTGGAAGAAAGAAGTTGGGAGCAGGAGCCTTTGCAGACTTGAGTCTACTTCCTCAGATGCATTTGGTGGAGTGCATATCTGGACGCTATCACACGTGGGCCAGTTTCATTGTTAAAGAGATAATAAAGTGGAAATGAAGCATCCCGAAAAGAAAGTGAAAATAGAGCTTAATTGCGCAAAAGCTTTTCACACGTAATTATAGTAATAATGGAATTAAGTTAAAAGTGAAAAAAGACGTTTTTAACTTTCATACACAAGTGAAAAGAACCCGTACATGTACTGGAAATGGGTGTGTTTTGTGACAAGACTCCTCCTTTTCCAGAGCGGGTCCTGCATTTCCCAGGAGGAAATGTCAGACTGTCCTCCATTTGGGGTCATGTCCTCCTGCACAGGTCCTAACCCCCTTCTGTTGGAGTTAGGACCTCTCAAGAGAGCAGAGGAGGAGGAGGAGGAGGCTGGAAAGGCAAGGCAAGGCAAGGCAAGGGAGGGATTGAGAGGGGGAAACTGGAGGTGGTTCCCATGCCCCCCCCCCCATAAGCCTTTTCCCTTTGTAGGACCTGCAGGGCAGAACTTCATGGTGAGATGGATTTCCAAGTTGCTCCACAAGCACACCCCACACTTGCACCCACAGCTGCTGCGAGGGAAGCCTTCTTTTCCCTCCTTTTCCCTCTATCCCAAATGCCAAACTTCTCCGTCCCAAACTTCCCTCGCCTTGCCTTGCTTTGCCTTGCCTTCCCTGCATGGCAGGAGCCCGGGACTCTCCCTCCCTGGAGGCCCCTCCTCCTCCTCCTCCTCTTGGCCCTCCTCCAGGTTTTAAAAGAGAATTGTCCGTGCGTATTTGCTTTTCACATTACAGTAAATGTAAAATTACTGTAATTTCGCAAATGCATTTCCTCTAAACTCCCGAAATTAAAAAGATCTCGGATAATACCAGTTTCTGACCAGTTTCTGTGCGACGTCGTGTGAAATCGTGAGGCACAAATTCAGTTTTTGTTTGGGATTTGTGTGGATTAACCAACAGATTTTCCCCCGTGTGATAACGTCCTTTGAAGATATATTTCTATCTTTATCTGTATATATCTATACAGATATATATTTGAAGATATAGTCCTGTTAGTGTGTAAAATCAGTATGCAAATAGCCCCTTTGAGACTCACTGGAAGAAAGAAGTTGGGAGCAGGAGCTTTCCCAACTTGAGTCTTCTGCCTCAGATGCCTTTGGTGGCATACATATCTTTGAAGATGTAGCTTTATCTTTATATATCTATATCTTTGAAGATATAACCCTGTTAGTGTGTAAAATCAGTATGCCAAGGGGTCTTGTAGCCCCCTTGAGACTCACTGGAAGAAAGAAGTTGGGAGCAGGAGCCTTTGCAGACTTGAGTCTGCTTCCTCAGATGCATTTGGTGGAGTGCATATCTTTGAACATATATTTCTATCTTTAATCGTTATATATCTATATCTTTGAAGGTATAGCCCTGCTAGTCTGTAAAATCAGTATGCCAAGGGGTCTTGTAGTCCACTTGAGACTCAGGGCCTTTGCAGACTGCCAGAAATAGTGCAAATTGAGTCCACTTTAAATTGAGGCACTGCCCTGGCTCAGTGCTAGGGAATCATGGGAATTGTATTTTTTTCTAAGACATTGAGCCTTCTCTGTCAGAGAGCTCTGGTGCCACAATAAATTACAGTTCCCAAAATTCCCTAGCACTGAGCCAGGGCAGTGCCTCAATTTAAAGTGGACTCAATTTGCACTATTTCTGGCAGTCTGCAAAGGCCCTCACTGAAAGAAAGAAGTTGGCAGCAGGAGCTTTCCTAGACAAGTCTACTTTTTCAGGTACATTTGGTGATGCATCACTAAATGCATCTGTGGAAGGAGATAAGTTAATTAAAAACATTTTTAAAAAAATAAAGGGCCACAACACACTGCAGAAATAATCCAGACTGAGACCGCTTTAACTGCCCAGGTTCAGTGCTAGGAAATCCTGGGAATTATAATTTATTTGTGGCACCAGATCTCTGAAAGAGAAGGTTCAATGTCTCACAAAACTACAAGTTCCCAGAATTCCCTAGCATTGTGCCAAGGCAGTTAAAGCGATCTCAGACTAAATTATATCTGCAGTGTGTTTTGGACCTAAAATATACTTGTTAAAACAGTATAAAATTGAGATTGACAACATACAAAAGTTAAAAAAAAGCAGATGAGAGCGCTCAAACAACTCTAAACAGGGACCAAGCCTATATATACCGGTTCCAAGAAACAGAACTTCAGAATGCAAGTCCAAATATAATTGTATTTATACATCAAAAGAAAATCACCATTATTTCAAAGACACTCACACACAAGAACTAATTATGTAAAAGCTGGTTGCAGATAGTGACTGAAGGGATTACAGAGGGTGAAACTGATGTACTGATTCCAGAAGCAGAGCTCCAGTTGGGGGACACTGTGAGATGGAAGTGGCTCAGCAAGCTGCCAGTGGACTGTGGCGTGGCCAGCAATGCTGATGTGTCAAGCAAGATACCGACAGAGTGGCTGTCTGACCACAAATGAGACCTAATTGGGGGTGCCTGAGCAGAGATATTTATAGTGCAAAGTCTGTCCTGTGGTAGATTTTGGGATGAAGGTGATGTTTCCAGAGGGAAGAATGAGAAGGGAAGTTGCAGATGGTCAGACAATTAGTGCAAATGTCCTTGGACAAAGGAGTATCATTCCCAGAGGGAAGTAATATTGGATTTTTGTTCAGTTGTAAAGACAAGCTCTGTCACCCGCCATCAGTGGGTGACAGAGCTTGTGTTCACAGTCCTATCAGTGAAGGGATTATGCAGATTCTGATCTTGATTTATCTATCCTTGGCTATGTGCTCTTGAGCTTCTCACAGGCTGAGCCTCCTGGATCTCCACATATGGTCACAGATCCCATATGTTCATGGCTAGTTTCCTGCACTGGGGGCACCCTCTTGGCAACATGCCTGAAACATTCCTTTTGATATCAATTTAATATCAGAAAAGAAGGGGGGGGTGCATGGAGAGATGACCTTGGGGGTAACAGGAGCCACATTAGCCTCCCAGGAGATCTTAGAGATCTGTACTCTCCAGTGCTTCCACCCCCAATGTTTTCCTCCAAATACTCCATAACACTCACCATGCTATTGGGCCTTCCTGGGTCATTTTAGGCCCAAGAGAGGCCTCTTTTTAAAAACAAGAAATCACTTCCTTTTTGCTTTTTAAAAAGGCCTCTTCTGGGCCTTCATGAAATAAAGTTACCAGCGTACTGATTTGACTTAACCCTAATTTCTGTCTAAAACCCCATTGCTCTAAGGAGAGTAAAAAGAATGCTTGGTTGGGAAGCATTTTCCAACAGTACTATAACAAAAGGAGCATTGAGATCATGCTAAATGTAATTCTGCCTGCAAAATGCTTGAGAATAAGTCACACCAGGCTGCCCAGATACCCAATACAGTTGTCATTAGATCTGGATGGAACACTGCAATCAAAAGCTCACTCTTTTGCAAACATTGCAGATCCCATAGGAAGCAAGTGTTTTCCATCAGGGTGCCAATTACACAGACTTAGCTTGTGTTCTTTATGATGAATTTGTCTCCAATTTTCCACATTTATTGGATCATTAGAAATATTTCATCAGCTGGGGAGTCCTTTATGCTACCTTTGAAATGGAGCTGTTGATAAAGGGCAGGAGGGTTTATGACCTAAGCAAAATACCGCCCAAGGGAAAAAGGAGACGGGATTTATCTGAATGGAGCAATAAGGGCATTTAGAAATTTTTGAATGAAAAATTAGTCTTACATAATAATAAACAGAGCAACATCAGTGCACTTAGCCAGACAATTGAAAAATATTTTATAATTTGAAGTGACAGTCAAAACTGCAGCAACTTTAAGGAGCTGAAGAGTTCATACAACATGTAGGTAGTAGATGCAAATCTAGAGCAGCCAGCCCTACTACCTGGCCATGAGGCAACTGACTTAGATAACAGACACTGGATCAATGCAGGGCAGCAGCATCAGTCTTTTGACATCCCCAGCAGTTCCCCCATGTTGGAAGACAGAACTGTATGTGCCACATTGCCTACTCTGATCTTTAAACTAAACTAAACTAAACTAAAACCATGGATACATTAGCATTTACAGGATTTCCATCAGTGTGTTTGTAGAAGTGGGTTGAAATCTACAAAAGCTCATGTTAAAACAAATCCATTAAAAATGCTGCCAGATTTCCTCTCATCTTCCCTCTTTTCCTTTTTAGGCTGAAACAGACTGTCTCTTTGAAAGCTACTGCAGTGGAAAGCTCCAGATTTAGATGGATGCAGTAGAAGTCCACCAGTCCCTTCAAGACAGGGACATCATTTAGGAGGTGTGGGAGGTGTGCACCACACCAAGTGACACCAAAAGGGGTGATGACACCACTTCTCCCCAAACATCTGCCTTTTGCAAAAATGGGCTATAGCTTTGCCTGTGTCCCTTTAAAATGTTGGAGCTCAGCAGAAGAGATGGTATCAGTGGAGCAAGACTCAAAGTGGGAGGAGAAAGGAGAGGCTTCAGGTTTTTTAAAATTAAATTTTAAATTTTATTTTTTTTTAAAAAAAACACATTCTTTTAAAATTTTCTTTAAAAAAATCACATCTTACCAAATTTTCACTTTACCCACATGAAACTATGTGCATATAAATACACTTAGGTTGTGTGTATGATATTGTAATTTAAATGTACTATTTTAATTTTGCTAGTTTTTTTGTCACAACTATTGCCATTGCAATAGCAATAGTACGAGCAACATTAGTATATATATACTAAGTGTGAGCAACGTTAGTATATATATATATATATATATATATACTAATGTTGCTTGCACTTTGTAATTCCCATGTATCACTAAGGATGTTTTCACACGGGGCTCCCTAAAGCCGGCTGGAGCCCTTCCCCTAAAGCCGGCTGGACCCCGTGCCGCTGACACCGGAATGACTCCGGCGGCGGCAGGCTAATTCCTTTTGCCACCCGGAATTACCTGAAGCCGGAGTTAACCAGGAATTAGCTTGCCGCTGCCGGAGTGAGGCCGGACTTAGGGCTCCGTGTGTTTGAACACACGGAGCGAAAAGCCGGCCGGACGCAGGGATGACACTGGAAGGGGCGGGGTTTGCCGCCGCGCATGTCTGAACACACAGGAAATGGAGCCGGAGTGAGGCCGGCGGGAGGCCGGCTAGCGTCCTCCTTTTGCCCCGTGTGAAAACGTCCACAGCTAACTATTCTGTATGGTGCAGTATGGGAAGAAGTCAATGGGATGGTGAGTTACTACACTGGGTGACACCAACCCTGATGATGATGCCGCTTCAAAATACATATCCAGGTATAGATAGACATCAACTTTTTGAGTAAATGCAAACAGCAAGAGCATGGTCACAATTTGCATTCTTCTGTATCTGATTATGCTTTCATCCCACCATACAACCATGGAACGGCTATATACCTGTGACTTTAATATTGACTCCATTAGTTCATTTGAAGATGTGGGCTGAAGACCATAAATGTGGATGCTAAAATAAATTTGTTAGTGTTAAAAGCGCTACTCTTTCCCTGTCTTCTTTTCCTTTTATCTTCTTCACAGTATGATTCAACTGGCAGTTCAGTCAGCCTTGTGTGAACTAGGAGAGGGATGCCATCTTATCTTCCATTTCAGGCAGAAATATATTTAATGTTGAATGAGAAAGTAAGGCTGAAGAGTAAAAAATGCTGTACTTGGATATTATAGGAATACTCAATAGGGCAGAAAACACACCATGAGCCTTCTCTAGGTAGAAGCTTAGCCAGCCAACACACAGGTATTGAATGGATCTGGATTCTGCTCAGATGTTGTTCTGCAGAAGCAGTGGTTTGTTTGTTCTTTACAAGAGAATGATGACCAAGCACTTGGAGTGACTTTGATATATCAAATATTATCTAATATTAATCTGGACTGTGGAAAAGTCACTTTTTAGATTATAACTGCTACTGTCCCCCAGCCAGCATGGCCAGCGATTCTGGGAGCTGTAGTACAAAAAAAGTATCATTTTCAATCTCAGTGTTAGTTAAGGAGAGACCCTTCAGCCAATATTTTGTTTTTGACATTCTTTACAAAAAGCAATTATCTAGCCTCCACCTTACACACACTTTGATACCACTTTAAGTGGCAAATACTGGGAAAAGTAATTGAGAACTGGCCCTGAAATCCTATTTCATTTAATTTAATACTATTTCTAACCTTCATAAGGATTCTTGGACAGGTAACAACAGTATTAAAACAACTAAAAACAATAAAATCAATAAACAGACAATGAACCAGTAAAACTGACCTTTTAAAGTGTCTGCCTGTCTGTTTGCCTATTAATGCTGTACAAATCCATAAGCTTAATCACAATGGGCCTTTGCAGACTGCCAGAAATAGTGCAAATTGAGTCCACTTTTAGGGTTAGGGTTAGGAAATCATGGGAAGTGTAATTTATTGTGGCACCAGAGCTCTCTGACAGAGAAGGCTCAATGTCTCAGAAAAAAAAAATTCCCATGATTCCCTAGAACTAACCCTAACCCTTAAAGTGGACTCAATTTGCACTATTTCTGGCAGTCTGCAAAGGCCCAATGTCACCAAAGCTGGTGTATTATCTAATGGGACCCAAATGAAGACTTCAATAAGGTTTTGGATGCAAACTTTCTACTATTTCAGTTGCCTCTCAAGGACACACTCCATATTTCTGCATTTTTTGGTGTAGAATTTACATGTTTCTAAAAACCAAACTTCATATTTAGATACAGATGGCATCCCAAACATTTTCATGCCAATTCAGGATAAACTGGGAAACCTGTGTGTATGTGCCCGCTTGTGCGCTTCTTTTGAAATGCTTCTACTGGTTTGGATCCCTTTTGCGTGGAACGTCGTGAAACAAATTTTAAGCTATTACTACTCAGTAAGCAAAATTAACAGCATTAACTTTTAGGAAAATTTTCCACGAATACATGTTTGCATGTGTGTATGTTACAGAGTGTACATTTTCAATGAACCTTCACACTGAAAAATATCAGCCAACAATTCCAGACACATTTTTTTAGAAATGTGAAGAACTGTGTGTATTTCCTGCTCTTTCCCACTGTAAACTAGTAAACACTAAGCACCTCATTTAGCAGATTGTAAATATTCACTGATATCATTGATGTTTTGGATATTCACAAGAGCTATCTGGAATTCACAAATTTCAGGAAATATACATAAAGCGATAGAGATTTTCAGATAGTTGTGGGTTTGGTTTGAATTCATTTAGAGAAACAGCCATTTCTGTTGTAATACTAGAAAGAATATGGATACACATGAGCAGGCACTGAAATCTAGGCAGATTGGAGTGTGTTATTCCAAGCCAGAAGTGTGCTCACAGATGGCTCAGGGTGTGATTTGGCAGGATGGTGCTAATGGCACTTTTACATGGGAATATCTGGACAGCAAACATTCCACTCAGTTCATATTTACTTGAGCAAGGTTTGAACACAACTCTTGCTATCCTCACATCATGCCATACTGTGTGCTTTCCATTTGGGTATAATAAACAGAATTCTCTGCCCATTTACATGCACAGTTTTAGGACTCCATTTGTGTGAACAGATCTTACTTTTGTCATGAGCGGCCTGCTTCGCTTCACTAAGGTTTGCAGAAAAACATTGGAGGTAATTAGATTGTCACCTCATTATCTCTAATGACCATCTGAGATTGAGAACCTTTTTTTTTTTTTACAGAAGATTCCACAGTCTTGATAACTGGTCATTTTCAACTCATGACAGGACTAGGTCCCCCCCCCCCCTTTCCCACTCTTTCTTTTTCTCTCACTTTCTTTTCTCTTTCTCTCTCACTCACACTTAACTCATCCACTGAATTAGCCTTTTTCAAACCTGGTGTCGTCCACATGTTTTAGGCTCCAGTACGCATCTTTTTATCACAACTGGTTGTGCCAACTGTAACTGATGAGAGTTGTAGTCCATAGAAGCTGAAGAATGCCAGCCTAAGGAAGACTACACAGTACACTGAGCTGGTCTTCTCAATATTTAGCACCTTATGAATTGCATTTTGGAAGTGCATTCCAGCTCGCTGGAGATGTAACAGAATTCCAACACAGAGAACGGTTTCGTGTAGCATTAATGCGCTGACTGATTTTAATTGTTATACTGTTTAATTTGTTTTGAAGTAAATCTAATTTTACCCATGCCTTATGAGGAGCGACTTGAGGCTCTGGGTATGTTTAGCCTGGTGAAGAGAGGGTGAAGAGGTGATATGATAGCCCTGTTTAAATATTTAACAGGATGTCATATTGAGGATGGAGCTAGCTTGTTTTCTGCTGCTCCAGAGAATAGGACCCAGAACAATGATGCAAGCTACAGGAAAGAGATTCCACCTCAACATTAGGAGGAACTTCCTGACAGTAAGGGCTCTTTGACAGTGGAACATATTCCCTCAGAATTTGATGGAGTCTCCTTCATTAGAGGTCTTTAAACAGAGGCTGGATGGCCATCTGTCTGAAATGCTTTGATTGTGAGTTCCTGCATGACAGGGCTGGGGTTGGACTGGATGGCCCTTGTGGTCTCTTCCAACTCTGTGATTTTATGATTCTATGATTTTAATAGCTATACTTTTTAATTTGCTTTTGGTGTTGATGCTAGCTACCTTGAGCACATTTTGTATAACTTCATACATGATTCATTGCAAAGTAAAAAGTGCTGCTGGAACAACAGAGACCGTTGAGAGATGTAACTATGATCCCATATCCTTCCTCATAGTGAATAATGGCTCTCTAAACTGAATATTTATCAGGTGCATAATTGCTAATCTGAAATCATGTATCACCAGTGACCTGAAAAACAGTGGTGCGACTACTTCCAGTTCTTTAGAAAAGATAGTCAGACTTTGACAATAGAATTATGACATAACGGTTAGTAGTCATTCCATCACCAGTACCTCCAGTCATTAAGAGAAAGAAAGCTGTAAAGAAGCAGGGTTCAGTAATGATTCAGTAATGATTTCAATGGCAGCTATTCAGCACAAATTATAACGCATCACTCAAATGCTAATCTATCGGATGATGGCCACAGTTAGGGGTGTAGCTACAGTGAGGAGGGCAAAATGAGGGAATTGCTCCCAAAATAATAATTCTATCCCCCTCTCGAATTACATTTTCTTTCTGACCCCAAATTTCTATTCTTGCAGAGAGTGGACATTGAATGTCATTCACAACTAGAACTCATATTTGCTGTGTTTTGCATTCCCTTGGTAATTTTGCATGTCCCTTTTCTTTGGATGATTAAACTCTATTTTTAAAAGCTCAATTAAAGTTTTAAGCTACCACAATGACAGAAATTTGGAGAGGGAAGGAAAATTTCAATGGGGCAAGCAGAATTCTTATTTAGGGGCAATGCCCTCATTTTCGTCCCTCCTAACTATGTTGCTGCAATCCCACAGGAGAGAAGGCCTAGGAGACAGAGGGAGTATTCTGGTAGTGGCACTGTCTCTGTTGACTTTGCGTGTGTGTGCGTGCGTGTGAGCATGTGCCTTCAAGTTGCCTGTCAACTTACAGTGAATTTCATTGGGTTTTCTTAGGCAAAGAATACTTGGAAGTGGTTTTGCCAGGTCCTTTCTCTGAAATATATAAGCTTATTGCACGGCACTTAAGGAACGGGAATGGAAGGCAACGGAACAGGGCAAAAACACATTTTACTGCATGGGAGAATGCCACCGATGCCGCTGGGAGTCCCCAAGGCATTCCCCAGCTGTTCCTGGCAGCCGATTTTGAAGAACGATTACCAGAGGGTATTGTTAAATAAGAAGATAGAAGAAGAAAGAGATACTGGATGTGATAAAAGGAATGAAGGTAGGTAAGTCACCAGGTCCGAATGGTTTCATCCCAGAATATTATAAAATTTTTGCTCAGCAATTAGCTTCCCCATTATTAAAGACCATGAATGGTGTTGTAGAAGGTAAAATACCAAGGATGTGGCTCCAGGCAAATATAACCTTGATTCCGAAAGAAAATAAGGAAAAAAACGGATCCAAGGAATTATCAACCCATATCACTTTTAAATTGTGATTATAAAATATTTGCAACTGTAATAATAAATAGATTGAAAAAATGGATATCTACTTGGATACATGAAGACCAGGCAGGCTTTCTCCCTAATCGAATGATTAAAGAAAATACTAGAAATTTGATAAATTTGATAGAATACTATGGGAAAAATATAGATGAGAAATTGGCTTTATTATTTTTTGATATAGAGAAAGCCTTTGATAATTTAAATTGGAAGTTTATGATAAAAGTATTAGAAAAAATGGACATGGGACAAAATTTTATAAAATGGATAGGAACTATTTACCAAAATCAAGAAGCAGCCTTGTTGATAAATGGAGAAAGAACTAAAGGTTGCAAGATTTAGCAGGGGTAAGACAGAGCTACCCTTTGTCCCCGTTATTATTTTTAATGAATTTGGAAATACTGAATAATAAAATTTGAAAAGAAAATTTGATACAAGGGACAAAAATTAGGAGGGAGGAATTTAAACTACGTGCCTTTGCCGATTACCTAATGTTATCAGTATCGAATCCATTGGAGAGTATAGATCAGTTACTAAAAATATTTAAACAGTTTGGTGAGGTATGAGGTCTAAAGATAAATAGAGAAAAAACAACAATGCTGTTAATGAACTTTACGAAGAAAAAAAGTTAATTGAGAAGTCAAATTTTCAAGAAAAAAATAGTGAAATATTTGGGGATCAATTTTACAACTAAAAACTCAGAACTATTCAAAAATAATTATGAAAAAAATTGGAAAGAAATTAGAAAAGATATGGATAGATGGAGAGAATTAAATTTATCATGGATGGGGAAAATTTCGACAATAAAGATGAATGTATTACCAAGATGCTTTTTTTGTTCCAAAGATACCTATCATTATAAACGATTTACCTTCTCAAAAATGGTCGAAAGTTGACGTCATTACACAGCTTTAAGAAAGCTGTTAAGACGGATCTTTTCCGACAGGCCTTTCCAGACTAAATACCCCGGCCTTGGGTCCCTTGTCTCCTCCATTCCTCTCGTGGCCCCATCGGTTACTGATGGATGAGGAACACAGCAGAGATTGATGGGGACATTGTAATTTTTTTTAATGTTTAAAGGCTATATGTTTTATTGTTATGTCTAATTTTATCCTGTTGCCATTTTAACTATCTAATATTTAATACTGTTTTAAGGGGGTGGGTTGGTTTTTCTTTGAAATATGTTATTTGGATTTTATTGTAAGCCGCTTGGATTGTTGTCAATAAGCGGGATATAAATTATTATTATTATTATTATTATTATTATTATTATTATGGGGAAAGAAAAAACCAAGAGTTAAAATGAAAGTAATGCAAGATGAAGTGGTAAGAGGGGGGTTGGGTTTACCGGATTTGAAATTATATTATTATGCCTGTGGTTTAAATTGGTTAGTAGATTGGATTAAGTTAGAGGGGGAAAGAAATTTAAAATGTGTATAATGTGTACAGATGGCATGGGGGTAGGTATTGTTTTTAGGACTGTATATATGTATTTTAACTGTTGTTAGCCGCCCTGACTGTGCTCAGAGGGGTGGGGTATAAATTATTATTATTATTATTATTATTATTATTATTTACAAGAAGATTAAAGTATATAAAGATTTCAATGACCATTATTTAAGAAGGTCCCTCTTAGAAATGTGGCAGAAAATCAAGGGTAAATGGGAAGACAATATACCTAGGTGGACTTCTATAGATGAAGCATTTTTGAGGAATGACAAAATGGGTAAAGATAAATGGGTGACATATAATGATATTACATTGGGAGAAGGGAAAAATATGAAAATAAAGATGAGAGAACAGCTAATTGAGGAAGGCTATACTTGCAATTGATTTACTTATTGACAATTAAGAGAAAGATTCTTATTAGATATGAAAACAAAAAATATTGGGATAATGAATGAAGAGTTTTAAGAAATAAATGCTTTAAAAGATAAACACAAAATATCAAACTTGTATAAAATGATACTAAAAATGGAAATGGAAGCAGAAGTGGTTAAAAACATATGATTAGGTGAGCACAGGATATAGGACAAAATATAGAAATGGACCAATGGGAAAAGTGTTGGGGAAAAAAGATTAAAATACACTTTGAATTATGATATTTTTTATAAAATGAAGTATTGATGGTACCTCACACCCTATAAATTGGCCTAAATGAGGAGAAGCCAAAAGAACTTGTGCTGGAAGTATGAAAAAAAGGTGGAATTTTACCACATGTGGTGGAAGTGTACAGAAGTTTAAAAATATTGGAGAAATATACACAAGGAAATAAGTAAAATATTAGTTATTGAAACTCCAGCTAATCCTAAAATGTACTTATTAGGAATAATAGAGGAAGAAGAACTGGAGAGGAAATATGGGAAATTGTTATTTTATTTAATAGTGGCTGCAAGAATAAACTATGCCTCAAAATGGAAATCTAAAGAAATCCCTACAATTAAAGGATGGCAAGTAAAATTATATGACATTATGGAAAATGATAGACTCTCAAGTTTAATAAAGGCAAAAGGGGTGGACAGTTTTAATAAGGAATGGATACCACTAGTGAAATATTGGCAACAGGAAAAAGGGGAAAATGTCCTGTTGGAGATGGATTAATAGAATTTGGAGACCTTCTAGGAAGACAGATAGGGGGAAAAATGGAATAAGGTATGATGAATATAATTGAAGATGGTATATATAAGTATGATGACAATTTTGAATCACAATGTAAATGAAGTGATACGTAAAGTATAGAGATAACAACACATGGAGAATAATGGAAGTTTTTGTTCGTAATTTGTTCGTAATTTGTTTTGTTCTTGTCTGTTTGTGTGTTTTGTTATATGTTTGTGTAGATGTAGATGTATTTATATGTTTTTAAAGCAATAAAGGTTTTTTTTTAAATCTTCTTTTTAAATCAGTTGCCAGGAATGGCTGGGGAACACCTTGGGGACTCCCAGCAGCATCAGTGGCGTTCTCCTGTGCTGTAAAATGCGTTTTTGCTCCGTTCCCTTCTGTTCCCATTCTTGTAAGTGCCGTGCGATAAGCTTAATAGCCTACAGCATCTGGTACTCCTTGGTGGTCTCCCATCCAAATACTAACCAGGACCAATCCTGTTTAGCTTCCAAGATCTGATGGGATCTGGTGCCTTCAAGGTATTTAGGCCTGTTGGTTTTCTTGTTGTTATTGTTAGCTGCCCTTGAGTCACCCTTCGCCTCGACTCATGGCGACCCTTTGGATGAGAAATTACCAACCCCCCCCCTCCTCAACCTTTCTGCTCAGGACCTGCAAGCTCAGGCCTGTATCCTCCCTAATTGAGTCTATGCACCTAACATGTGGTCTTCCTCTCTTTATGCTGCCCTCCACCCTTCCTAGCACCATTGATTTTTTTGATGATTTGTTTTTCTTCATGATGTGGCCAAAGTATGACCGGCTCAATTTAATCATCTTGGCTTCCAGAGAGAGTTCAGTCTTGATCTGTTAAAGGACCCATTTGTTTGACTTTTTGGGTGTCCATGGTACTCTCAGCACTCTTCTCCAACACCACATCTCAAATGAATTGATTTTCTTCCTATTGGCTTTTTTACTGTCCAGCTCTCACATCTGTACACAGTGATGGGGGAATACAATAGCTTGGATGATCCTCACTTCAGTGTCCAGAGTTACGTCTTTATGATCTAGTCCAGTTCTCTCATAGCAGCCCTTCCCAGTCCTAGTCTTCTTCTGATTTCTTGACTGCATTCTCTGTGCTGATCAATATTTGAACCAAGGTATGGGTTCTTATTGTATAGGATGAATTGTTGTAGATCTTTTGTGGGCATCATCATCATCATCTTGATGTGCAGCATTAATCCAACCTTGGCACTTTCCTCTTTGACCTTCTTCAAATAATTGCTCCAAGTCTTTGTTTCTGCTAGCAGTATTGTGTCATCTGCATATCTTAGGTTGTTAATGTTCCTTCCTCCTACCTTCACACCTCCTGCCTCTGAGTCCAAGCCTGCTCTGTATACAATATTTTCTGCATATAGATCAGTGATTCCCAAACCTTGGTTCTCCAGGTTTTGGACTTCAGCTCCCAGAAGCCCCAGCCAGCTTCCTCCCAGAGTCAGGAATTCTGGGAGTCCAAAGCATCTGGAGGACCAAAATTTAGGAACCACTGATATAGATGGATATAAATAGGGCAATAGTATGCAGCCTCATGTGACCCCTTTGCCTATTGGGAACCATTCTGTTCCTCCATATTCTGTTCTGATGGCAGCCTCTTGTCCTGAGTACAGGTTATGCATCAGGACAATCAGATGTTGTGGCACTCCCATTCCTCTAAGAGCAAGCCATAGCTTCTTATGATTTATGCAGTTAAATGTTTTGCTATAGTCAATAAACCATATGCTGATTTTTTTCTGGAATTCCCTGATGCAGTCTATTATTATTATTATTATTATTATTATTATTTATTTTGTTTTTGTTTATTTTTTCTTTTTTTTGCTATATGATCTCTAGTGTCTCTTCTTTTCGTGAATCCAGCTTTCATCTCTGGGATTTTTCACTCTATATATGGTAGGAATCTTTACAGCAATATTTTAAGCATAATTGTGCTTGTATGGGAGATTAGTGCAATGGTTCTGTAATTACTGCAATCTTTTGTGTCTCCTTTTTTGTGGATGGGAATGTATATCGATCACTTCCAGTCTATGGGTCACTGCTTTTCCCCCCATATTTGTTGACATTATAATTAAAACTAAACTGACTGAGGAGCTTTTAGCTCAAAATCAGCCTTCCGTGCTTTTTGAGCTTTTTGAGCTTTTAGCTCAAAATCAGCCTTCCGATAGCTTTTAGCTATCACCTTTTAGCTCAAAATCAGCCTTCCGTGATGCAACCAGGACGCAGCATGGAGGCAGGAATTATCGCATTGTAATTCGCCACCGAATCACTAGCCAATGGCAGCCTGGGTCCCAGACGCGCTCAGCAGGCCCTTTTTCGAAAACGAAAAGCTCCTGAGGTTTAATGGCAGCCTGCTGAGCGCGGCTGGGACCCAGGCTGCAGTCGCCCGGTGATTTGGCAGTGAATTACAATGTGATCATTGCCACTTCCATGCTGCATCCTGGCTTCATCCCAGAAGGCTGATTTTGAGCTAAAAGGTAATGCGATAAGCTGCTTTGTCTCTGTGAGCTGTAGTGTCTCTGTCCAAAGACATTTCTTTGCCAGAAGGCTGTCAAGGTGTTAATTGCCATCCTCTTGATTTGTTAACTGAAGTATTTTATCTGCTGCCTCTTCTCTCTTCTAGTATTTTTTTGTATTTTGTTTCTCTTAATATCTTGTTAAGATTGGAGGCCACCCTGAATTTATCTTTGAGTTGCTACCAATACTTTACAGAGATAATCAATGTCCCAGTAGTGTCAGTGGAACATATTCCTTAGCCAATATATTTGTTTAGGCTCACAGCCTCAATTTGAGAGGTAGTGTGAGTTTTAAATAAAGAAAGAAAAGAAAACATTAAGCCAAGGAAGCAGGTCAGCCTTAGCTCATTAAACAGTGACATGTCTCCCTTAATAGTAAACAAATAAGGATCTTTCTTCATTACAGTTAAATGTTTCAGAGTGCTAACATAACACTCCTTATGTCTCTTACTACCACCCCTAAAATGGGTGAGAAAGCTTTGCAATCAGACCATGTTGATTGCATTTCTTGCTTGGGAAGATTCTATGTGGCCTGGTTCAGTTTAATTCTGCTCTTCTGTGTTGCATTTATTCCTTCTGTAAACAGAATTGTTGATCTAATTGTAGGAAAATATCCTGTTTGAGAGACAGCATAGTGTAGTGGTTTGAGTGTTGGACTATGAGACCAGAGTCCAAAACACACTGCAGAGATAATCCAGTTTGAGACTGCTTTAACTGCCTCAGCTCAGTGCTAGGGAATCCTGGGAACTGTAGTTTATTGTGGCACCAGAGTTCTCTTGACAGAGAAGGCTAAATGTTTCACAAAATTACAGTTCTCAGAATTCCCTAGCATTGAACCTGGGCAGTTAAAGCAGTCTCAAACTGGATTATTTCTGCAGTATGTTTTGGACCCAGGGTTCAAATGCCCATTCAGCCATGGAAATCCATTGGGTGACCTTGAGCAAGTCATATACAGTCAGCCCCAAGGGTCATTCAGATGTTGTTGTTTTTTAGCGAGACTATGCAAATGATCCCACGCATGTATTCTGAGTTTGTTGTTCATACTACGGAACCACATCTGTATTCATCTGTTGCTCACATGTGCCAGCCAGAGGTTTATCCTGGGTGTATTCACATCAGTTAGTCACACAATTGAGAATGTGAATCTTTTAGAAAAACTCAGAACAAAAAATTGAGATCGATTATCCTAGGTTAAGTGGGGTTTTTTGGCACACACCCACCAAAAAAAATTTAATTGCATATTCGAAATGCATATGAACAACCACAATTTAATCCAGATTCTACATGGATTATTTTCACCATCTGAATAACCCCCAGAAATCTCTTGATCGGTTTGCCTTAGGGTCACCATAAATTGGAAATTACTTTAAGGCACATGACAACAACATTATAGCAATTACATGGTCATGACATGGGATCAGCATGTAACAGAATACAGAAACATGCAAATTCTAACCCATCCTATAAACCTTCAGAGATTACATAAGGCAATAAAAGTCTGTCAAACTGGTAGTAATCTGAGGTGAGAAAGCAATAGATCTGCTAACCCAGGGTGAGTTCCTTTGAAGTCAGTAACTTCTTCAGGGGAATGTAGTGTTACATGTGCAGTTGTAAGGACATATGTATAAACCTATACAGCCTATCAAGAAATCATCATCTATTTTCATACTTCTGCGATGAACTGGAATTTGTGAATTTATCCTAATTCAAGTGTTTGTCTTTCCAGTCTTTTCTTGACATTTCTTTGTTGTAGAATCAGTATTTAAAGATCACTGATTGTATGCCAAGGAAGATTAAAATGTATTAGCCTGTTTCACACTGCACACATACACAAAGTTGGTAACTCAGCTGTTTTTCCCTGCTATTAGACTTTCATATAAACATCTAAAAATCCATACTTACCATAAACAAAAAATCAGACAACAAACTGTAATGGAGGAAGCTGAAATAAGATGCCCTGACAATTGTTTTGAGGAAAGAATACCCTGATAAAATCACCTCTAAGTATTCCTTGCCTAAGAAAAACCTATGAAAGTCATAGGGTCACCATAAGTTAACAGGCAACTTGAAGGCACACACACACACACACACACACAATATTTAGCCTTACTGTTTCAACCAAAATAATTCTGACTCTTCATTGGGGGAAAAAATCTTTTTCAATAATAAAAAAGTACCTGTTAAAGGTTTAGGAAAATAGAGGTGTGGTCATGCAGACAGATGGTTTCTTGAGGAAATGGACGGATAGGTGAGACTGACTTTCTTACTAAGTGATATTCTTTTATTTAGTATTTGAATAAACAACTGTAATTCCAATTTATGTGGTTTGTATTTTTCCTCTTTAAATTTAAAAAGGAACTCATATCTGCTTATATGCCAAAGATCTCTGACATTTTTATCCTAGCAGTATTAACACGGCTGTTCCTCAGGATTTCCCTGTGTGGAGCTTGGTCAGCAATTCTAACTGCCTGATGTGTATACAAAATGAGGGACAACTCACAGTATAATTCCCATTCCAATATAAATATTTAGCATCACTACTGAATATTCACTTCTAACCCTTACCCCCCACCCATTTATATTACCCTTCTTTTAAGTGCAAGTACTCCTTTGTTGTCATCATGTCATCAGAAACAATTCCGTATCTTTGTATTTTTATCTACTCAACCTTTCCAGGGATTCTTGGGGATTCCTGTCTTTTCAAGTTGATCTATTTTCTGAATGTATATGATTCACATGCATTGTTAAAAAGATCAAGGGAAATGTGCATTGCAGAACCCCTAGCTGATAGTTCTATAGTCTTACAGCTTTCTTCTTTGCCAATGAGAAATTCTTTGCATTATACATCCTGCATTATACATTTTCCTCCCAATACTGGTGAAAAGAATAATATTTACAGATTTTATAATGTGGAAAAATATAATTGAGGGAGTCATGAAACAATCTTTTCATTGTTTATCTTCCCATATAGACAAGTAATGTAGCATCACTGTAGCTCAAACAAATATTAATATCTGCATTTCCTAATGCAATTTTTTTGATCATCCACAATAACTTGATTATGATATAAATAAATCCATATTACCATATTGTCAGGACCAAACCAAAATATTTTGCTGCCTAAGGCAAAGCAATAAATATTCCCTTTCTGGATGGAGATGGTTGGAGTTAGTGTGAGATATCTGAATTCTGGTGAATGCCAGATTTGGAAAAGCTGTTGTGCAATTACATAAAGGGAAGAGGGCTGTTATGACATGCAGCTTTTTGTATTAATACATCTTTGATTTTCTGGCAAAGAGGTAAGATAGCTAAATAGTTCAGATGTTCCCAAAATGTACATAAATAATATGATAGTAAACCAATTTTGAGCGTCCAGGAATATGTTTATAAAAGCTTTACAAACAGACTCACAATCATTTCTTTCAGACAAACAGTCTCATTTTCAACCAGAGCTATACCTAAAACTTCCTTCAGATTTAAACCTACACATCTATTCAGGTTAGGCTTTTATTTAATTAAGATCTCTTGAAAATATTTCTCCTCAGAACTGGGGATTTTGTGTTATTAATTATACACACCAGAATCTTGTTTAATTTTCCCACTGGTATTATATAACATGATCAAGACTGTAAGATTCCATAATGGGAGAAAAAAGTTATACATGAATGCTCTCCTACACTGAAAATGGGTTAAGCCTACATCTGCACGATTACAACATTTAAATGATATTAATGAACTGAATCTAAAAAGACAGTTGTTGGTACTTTAGGACCCAAGTGCAGATTTTGTTAATGTAACACAATAATTTAATCTATCCAATTATGTTAACTTCTAACAGCTGTCTAGTGTTATTTGTATGTGGGGGTCACCATGCGGATTTATTGAGACCATAGAATCATAGAGTTGGAGGGACCCCCATGAGTCATTGGGTCCAAGCCCTTGCTCAGCTGGAGCATTCCCAATCCATAATACATGTTTTATTATCTCCCCATATTTCTTTTTTGTTCACTTTTTTTTTCAATTGCCAGGGTCTCTGCATACCCACCCATCCATCTCTGATACAATAGCACCCTATTTGGTATGTATATGTATACCATTTATATGTGTCTACTTTCATCCATAATAAGTTTTGTCTATTCTTCCTGCCATGGTATCAAACTCCATATAACAAGAGGCATACAAGGGAAGAGGGAAGATGTATTGTAGAAACTGAACCATCTAAAACTTTAGGCCTGAGCTGCATTCACAGCACACAACATTGATGTTGAACAGCATGTTGTTGCTGTTGTTTGCTGTCAAGTCAGCTTCACCTCAGAGTTTTGGTACTGTGTATTGTAAGCTGCAATACACACATACACACACACATTTACTGGAGTTAGCAAGAATATATTGTTGTTGTTGGTATTTGCTGTCAAGTCAGCTTTGACTGATAGGAACCCTATGAATGAGAGACCTCCAAGATCCCTGGTTGTGAACAGGACTGCAAATTCAGGACCATAGCTTCCTTGAATGAGTAAAAATGTTAGTAATTAAATCTTTCCTAGCTTCCTATTCATTACAGGAAACATGGCTCAAGGAACTGGGCACAAGGCAAAGGTGGCTTTGAGCCCCAAATACTAGAGCCCATACCTCAAGTACACAATATTTGTTTCACAAAAGTCAAAGTGATGGCACTCTGAGAAAGACACAAGAATATACAGCCAAAATTCCCGGTGGGCATCACTAGCAGGGCCACCGGTGACATTGCAGACAGGGATGGCCCCAGAGCCCCAAGGACACCTCTTTGTGGTTGGTGGGCAAGTGGCAATGGCATGCCCAATGGCACGTCTGGCCCCCAGGGAGACCTTGTCATCCTGGGCAGCAGCGGTAGTAGCAGGGCCAACAGCGAGTGCTTTGTCCTGCCAGCTATTCTTACTCAGAAAGAGGAGGAAGAAGAGGAGGAGGATCCACTGTGCTTGCACTCCTCACCCAGCCCAGGTCAGCCTCAAGTGCAGCATCTGGTAAGCCAAAAATGGGGGAATTTTACTGGAGGGGGGCTTCAAACATTGGTGGTGGGAAGGGTTGTAAGGCTTTGCATGAGTGCTTCATTTTAGCTTCATTTATTTATATACTGCTTCATACTGTGCTATGGGGTGTCTAAGCGGTTTACAACTATAAGCTCATTGCCCCCCAACAGTTGGGTACTCATTTTAGCGACCTCAGAAGGATACAGGCCTGAGTCAAGCTGAGCCCTGGCTAGTATTGAACTCGCAACCTTGTGCTTTATGAGTGAGTGGCTGCAGTACAAGACATTTAACCACTGGGCCACCAATTCCCACAATGGCTGCTCCCCCACCTTCTGCCTGGTAAGAGGTGCAGCCACAGGAGTTACACCATGAGGCACACTCGAATGATACCAACTCTAGTAACACCACTGATAATTCTCACCCATACCAAATCTACAACCAGATAAATCAGACACCACACCAAATAAGCAAACCTGCTAACACATGCATATGTGCACATACACATGTGCATATGCATGCATATGCATGCATACACTATATGTTTGTACAGACACACATGCACATACTACATGAAATGTTGGGAGTTGTAGTTGAAGCATCTGGGGCATATCCACATATAGTATTTTATACCACTTTTTACTGCCATGGCTCCACTCTATGAATTCTTGGGAGAAGTCGTTTTGTGGGTTCTTAGCATACTCTACTAGAGAGTTCTAGTGGAGCAATATAGGAGAGTAGGTAGAGCTGTATAGCAATGTGAATCTTCAGTAGCCCTCCAACTACAAATCCCAGGATTCCATCAGATAATGACATGACAGTTGAAGTTGTATCAAAACTGCTGCAACTCTACCCTGTGGATACATATGGGTGTCAATTTGTGGGAAGCTGTTTCTTTGTATGACTAAATAATCTGGGCTTTAGCACTAAGATTAAAAGAAAGTGTGTATAGTAGAGTGAATAGGGTTTTAATTATAACGTGGAAAGTTTGTGAAACAGGAAAGTCTTTCATGATCCTCCTTCCTTTGCTTCTTTTGGTGCAAAAGGCGGGGGGGGGGAGAGATATCCATGGGAATAGGGGAGCAACTGATGTTACATCCAGCTCCAGTGAAAACCAGAGTACTGAATGATAATCAAATGAATCATGTCTAATAAGCACTGACAGTTCTAAGCATCAAGAAGCAATTTCTTCAAGTAGACACATTCCCTTATTATAGCTGACTAAGGGGGGTTGCAGACTGCCAGAAATAGTGTGAATTCAGTCCACTTTTAGGGTTAGGGTTAGTGCTAGGGAATCATGGGAACTGTTATTTTTCAGAGACATTGAGCCTTCTCTGTCAGACAACTTGGATGCCACAATAAAATACAGTTCCCATGGTTCCCTAACTCTAACCCTAACCCTAAAAGTGGACTGAATTCACACTATTTCTGGCAGTCTGCAACCCCCCTAAGCTGCTGAGATTCTCAGAGATTTAAATAATCCAGTCCATTAAATCTAATATGGGTTTTGTACATATGGATGTGAGGATGGAATACTGAAAATTATCAGCTATAGTCCACTGAGCTTCCAAGGCCACCCGCATTAATTATGTGATAAATGTTGCTAGGGATTTTCAGGAACGAGAAGATAAAGGATGAATAATAGCTATATCTGTAGATGGAGAAACCAAAGCAAAGAAAGTAGCTGGAATAAAAGAAGCAGTTGGAATAATAAAACATGTCAATATCATGAAACTATCTAATAACAATACATGTCAAAATTATTTTACATAGGAGAGAAAGCTGCACCCTATTGTCCTTTCCATCCGTGTGTGTGCATCCAAATGCAACAGAGAAGGAAAAAGGATATCTAATTCTGCGAAGAGAGATTTTTTTTTTAAAGTTACCACTGTACTATTCCGGGACTAGCTTTGAGCATGAACAGTTTTTCAGAAGGAGAAAACCCACTGCACTATAAATTGTACTATGGATTCTGGATGGGTTGAGCTATGCTAATATCACAGAGAAGCAAAGGAGGCAAAGTGGCTGCCTCCTGGAGCACTTTTGCATTACACAGTTAAAGCACTATGATTTCTCTTTAACTGTCATGGCAGCCCCTACAAATTCTGGGATTTGTAATTTGGTGAGGCACTAGAAGAGCTCTGATTGAGATTTCTAAATGCCCTATTCCTGAACTGCAAATCCCAGGATTTCATAGGCTGGAACTATGACGGTTGAACTGGAATGATAACACTATAATTGTGTAGTTTGAAAGGGCCCTAACTGAGCTCCTCTGAACACAAAAGAAGAAGCACAAAAGATACTGTAGACGAGCCCTATGGTTTTACTTTTAATTGCAGTGGTTCTGTCCAATGAAATTCTGGGATTTGTAGTTTAGGGAGGGACCTCTAAAATTCTCAGCCAAAGAGCTCCTCTGGTGCCTCTGACCAAACTATAAACCTCAGGATGCCATGGCAGCTAAAAGTAGAATCACAGTACTATAATTATGTGCTGTGAAAGAGTACTAGCCCCCTTTCATAGGGGTTTCATCATTTTATTACACAGTAGCTTTGATTTTCTGTATGTTGCTAGGTAATGTTTGCCTTTCAGCTTGTTTTTCTTATGTTATAGTTGATGTGAGCTGTCATGGGCACTAGGTAAGAGTTACAAAAGTGGGATTTAAATTAGATAGACATTCAAAATGCTAATAATAATATAACTAATCTATTGTTCTTATCACTTGCCTACTGATTTGAAATAATGATCTGAACACAGATCAGCAAATCAGCTGGCTTCTAAACATTTGCTAAAAGCTATTTTACACGCCTTGTTCTTATTAATTCAAGGGTGGACAATGTGTGACCTGCCCAGTATTGCTAGACATAAAGTCTCCATCCAGCTCATCCAAGTGAGAGCTGGATTCCAGCAATATTGGGAGAGCCACAGGTTTTCCACCCCTGCTTTAGGCCAAGATCCTGTATCTCCACTGACATAGTTAACACTGACAGTTTGTTGTTATGTGCCTTCAAGTCATTTCCAACTTATGGCAACCCTAAGGCAACTCTATTACAGGTTTTTTTTGTTTGTTTTTTGCATGTTTCTTCATAGAGGGTTTGCCATTGCCATCCTCTGAGAGAATGTGACTTGTCCATGGCTGAACTGGGATTTGAACCCTGGTCTTCCAGTGTCCTAGTCCAACATTCAAAACACTGCAACATGCTGGCCCTGAGCATTAACAGTAGAAGCAAGGAAAGGAGAGGAGAGGCACTATCGGTGGCAGGAAAAGGCTGATGGCCCTGAGATACCTATTTCTCAAACACATGGGGTGACTCAGAGCCAGCAGCCTTCTTCTCTTGTCACTGCTGCCACCATCTGAACAGCAAGGAAATGACACTGTTCATGTAGCAGGCCATTACATGAATGAGCCCAGCCTGTGTCTTTTCCTTTTAAGTAGAGCTTATGTTTGAAATGCATGGGGGACATTTATTGTTCTTTGTGAAACGTAGGTCCCACACTGGGATTTGATCTGTGCCTATGCTGAAGGATGCCTCATTTGCTATGGGTATGCAAAGGGATCTTGCAGTACATTTGAGACTAACTGTGCAAAAGAAGGTGTTGCATAAGCTTTCATAGACTTAGGTTTGCTTCCTCAGATGGACCTGAGCATCAGAAGCATCAAGTCTGCAAGATCTTTTGCAAAGTCTCAAAGAAGTTACAAGACTCCTTTGCTTACTGATATTCCAGACTAACCTGGCTATGGCTTTGAATTCTACTCACTTGCTATGGGACATCAGAGGAGGAGATTGTATCTGTCGGGTACTCAGCAGGATCAGGGGTGCTTTGCCTATCTTGTCCTCCTATTTCTCCAAATCCCCAATGAGAGAAGGCTGCATGGACAGAAGAGAAGCAACACTGGAGGCTAGTAGCTTCTATATGGGTGAAGCAGTAAATCTGCTCCAGATTTTAGTTAAAACTTTAAAGGACTTATCCAAGCCAAAGTCTGTTCCCCAAATAGGTTTAGCAGCTTTGAATGCTCATACAGTTTGGACTAAACCCCAGGACATTGGCACCACCAACCTCAAGTGAGAAACAGCATGGTGCCAAAATGTGCCTTCTATTTGGAAACAGGATGGTGCCATAACCCACCAAGATCTTCCATGCTGGGCTGTGTTTGTTTTCTCTCCAATCTATCCACAATGGGTGTGCTAATGAGAACTGGAAACTTTACATGTTATTATTGTCTTACAGCTCATGAAACCAGTTTAGCTACTGCTACTCCTGCATTTGTTTCCATGCTAGGGAAAAAATATCTATTCTTCAATATACATGAGTTTGTTTGGAAATAGAAACAGCTGACACACCTTTCAAGTAACCACAGCAAATCCATATAAACATGGATGACTTTTAAGAACTTATAGTTCAGGAGAATTTCTGGCAGTCTGCAAAGGCCCTTAGTTACAACATTCATTTAAAAAAAAAAAAAAGATAAACTTTGTGTAAGATTACACAACTTCAAGTCTTCACTTATCCATAAATCTGCCTATGTGTTTTTTGGGCAAGCTATTATTTTACACTTCAGTTTTACTCTCTATGGTTGTTCTGGGAGAAAGGAGACAATAAATGCAAGCAATACTTTGCATTGTTTAATGCTGAGTGTTCATTAATAGATTCAATACATTTATATCCCACTTTGCAAAGATATACTATCACTTTGCAAAAATATACTATCATAAAGCAGATTACAGTTGCATCCTTAGTAACTCAGGTCTAATCTGCACTGCAGAAACAATGCAGCTTGACGCTACTTTAACTGCTGTGGCTCAAGCCTATGAAATTCTGGGATCTGTAGTTTTGTGAGACATTTTGTCTTCTCTGTCAGAGAGCTCTGGTCCCACAACAGACTACAAATTCCATAGCATGGAGCCATGACAGTTAAAGTGGTGTCAAGCTACATTATTTCCGCAGTGCAGATTAGATCTCAGTTATATTTATATATATACTCAGAACTAGAGCATATTTCTAAGTAATTATGCATAGGATTTCAGCCTAGTAAATAAGTAAACATTACAGTCAGCCCTCCGTTTTTGCGGGGGATCTGTTCCAGACATACACACACTGCAAAAACGGAGATTTGCCAATATTCAAGTCCCATAGGCTTGAATGGGGTGTGCCCCCATGGGCACATGTGGCTCATTGATTTTAGCAGAGGTCACCCCTCCGTGAATATGCAAAACCATGGACTTCAAGTCTGCAAGAATGGAAAGGCAACTGTGGGCCTTTACAGACTGCCAGAAATAGTGCAACTTGAGGCCACTTTAACAGTCCTGGTTAAGGAATCATGGGAAGTGTAGTTTATTGTGGCACCAGAGCTCTCTGGCAGAGAAGGCTCAATGTCCTAGAAAAAAATACAATTCCTATGATTCCCTAGCACTGAGCTAGGACAGTTAAAGTGGACTCAATTTGCACTATTTCTGGCAGTCTGTACAGGTCCTATATTTATTTATAATTACACACTCAAAACCAGAGTATTCCAAAGAGCTGTGACAACTGGTATTCTGATACATACAGTTTCATTTTACATCTAAATAGAATGCAATAGAATTTGTAAGTAAGCTATTTGCATTAGTTCTGTATCTTTAATGGATATTTGGCGCCATCTATAGACTGAGAATCAAGCAGTTCCTTTAAAGGACACCAGACTGTATGAAAACATAATCATGAAATCTTTGGTGCTATATATCCCTTCAGGTATCCATATTAGTGGGAAATGAGGATAAAGTACCAGATTAGTCTTTTGTGTCTGTTTCACACGTTCAAGGAGGATAAACAAACAGATATATGGAAGTGCTTAAACTTCCTCTGTTGTTGCACTTTTTAAAAAGCCAGTGAAATTCTTTGTTTCTAGACATATAATAAAAAGTACCGTAAAAAAGGTATATAGGAAATATTTTGAAACTGGGTTCCATTTCTAGTTTTGCAACCATGTTACAGAATTCATAAAAAGCAAACAAGTATTCCACTCAACAACTGTATACACACCAGCTCAGTCCCATCAAGTTCAATGGGACTTGTTCTCAGGTAAGCAAGAAATCCCCATTAAGGCATTTTTTTGAATTTGTGTTTTCCAGAACTGGATTTTTAGGCTGCCATTCTATGCTTGTTTCCCTAAGAGTCAGCTCCACTGAATGCAAGATCACTTATATAAATGTGCATAAGATTGCACAGCTAAATGTTTATTAATGTATGTGGAAATCCATTCATTTCTCTCCCATTGTAGCCACACTTAACATATATCAGAGCCTGTTTTTTGTAAATTTGAGCCTAAAATATCTGCCCTGGCTGTAAATAAAAATGAAAGGAATAAAGATTTTATTTATTTATTTATGGCATTTATATATTGCCTTTCACCCCACAAAGGCCATTTCATATGATATCATTTCATATGATATATAGTTTAAACTTTCTAAAACAGATTAAAATGTTGCATAAAATAATCCAGTTAAAACAACTAATGCAGTTTCAAGAAGTAAAGCCCATGTGATACAAAACTATTTTAGCTTCCTCTCAGAAGCTCAGAAGAGATGGATGTAACATAAATTAAACAGGGAGTTCCACAGTTGAGGTGCTTCTAGAGAGAAAACCCTGTCACTTTTTCCCGCCAGCCTACTTCCATGAGGGGTTAAGACATGGAAATGCGCCTCCGCTGATCTCACATTTCTGTCTGCATATTCTTCTGGAATATTTCAAAAGGGACAACCCGTGGAGAACAGCCGCCTGTTGTTCTTCCCTTGAAATAAATGCAAGTGTCAAACCAAAAAGGATCTTTTCCCACCCACAAATACTTTAAAGGGGGGGAGAACTATAATCAAACTATATAATCAGCCAAGGATGCATCCCCTGGAAACTGTATGGAATTGAACTACAGTTGTCCCTTTTGATTTGCAGGGGATCTGTTCTGGACACACACACACACACACACACACAGCCCGCAAACATGAAATATTGCAAATATTCAAGTCCCAATTCTTCCACGTCTGCGCTGCAGGCACACGTGCCATTTTGTCACTCCCCACTTGCCATCCATGAAGGAGTGAGACTGCGGACTCCAAGTCCGCAAATGGGAAGGAACGACTGCATATCAGGAATAACTAGGGAAACAGTCAGATTGGCCATCATTGTGCAAAAATGGAGGATTGTCGGGTTCAGTGAAGTCTATGGGCTTGACTGCCAGAAATAATACAGCTTGAGATCACTTTAACTGCCCTGGCTCAGTGCTAGGGAATCATGGGAACTATAGTTTATTGTGGCACAGAGCTCTCTGACAGAGAAGGCTCAATGTCTCAAAAAAAAACTACAATTCCCATGATTCCCTAGCACTGAGCCAAGACAGTTAAAGTGGTCTCAAACTGGATTATTTCTGGCAGTCTGTTCAGGCCCTCTCTCTCTTTACTTAGACATTTAATGCGAGGGGGAGGGAATAAGTAGAAGAAAGGCCAATATAAATAGTGATTTATATACTGATTTGATTTGCTGTAATGACTCCAGAACTTCACTGTGCTTGTGGTTCTTTCATGAGATGGGATTGAACAAGGGGGTTCTATGGCACCTAAAGGGGGTGAAGAGATATGACAATTGGGACTTGGGGCTTGAAGAAGAAAGAAAGGATTTTTCTGTTGTAGTTTGATGATTTACATATTCTGAGAAAGATGAAAGTAAATACTCAAAGACATAGGACGTTATCACACGGGGGCAAATCTGCTGGTTAATCCACACAAAACCCAAACAGAAACTGGATTAGTGCCCCGTGTTTTCACATGACGTCACACAGAAACTGGACAGAAAGTAGACAGAAACTGGTGTTATCCGAGATCTTTTGAAATTCGGTTGTTTGGAGGAAATGCAAATGCACAATTAAGGTAAATTCGCATTTACCGTAATGTGAAAAGCAAATGCGCATTTAGGAGCATTTCCCGCATTTTCCCATGGTTCCGAGGGGTCCTCGAGGCAGCATAAGCGTCTCCTTCCCCCTCAGCAGACGGCTAATTGAGCCGTCTTGGGGGCAGGGAAGGGAGGGGCAGCCGCACGATCGACGCCCCAACCCCTTCCCCAGGTCGTCCTCGGAGCAGCTGGCCCTCCGTATGGCCGGCGCGCTGGCGCTCTGGCGCTCTGAGGAGGACCTCCCGCCACAGCATTTGCACATGCTGCGGCGGAGGAGTCGGTGAAGGTGCACCGCAGCCTTTTGTGGCGCACCTTCGGCGGCTTGAAGGACGGGCGGACGTGGGCCGCCCTGGAAGCTGCGCTGCGGGGCCGAGGTATCCCCACACCTCGGCACTGCAGCGCAGCTTCACCGCCACTGAAAGGAGCACTAAATTGGCATTCCTTTCACAAGTCGCGAAGGTGCGCCATAAAAGGTTATGGCGCACCTTCAGCAACTCTTCCGCCACAGCATGTGCGAGGAGGTCCTCCTCGGAGTGCCGGCCGTGTGGAGGGCCGGCTGCTCCGAGGACGACCTGGGGAAGGGGTGACAGCTGCGGCGAGTGACAGCCGCGGCGAGCATAGTACGCATGTGCTAGAAGATCATTTCTAGTACATGTATGGGATTTTCTCACTTGTGTGTGAACGTTAAATGAGGTTTCAGCGGGAGCTTACTTTAATTGCGCAATTAAGGTAATTACGTGTGAAAGCCATTTGCGGAATCAAGGTTTATTTTCGGGTTATTTTCGGGATTTGTCATTTCCAGTTTATTGTCGGTTTGTGGCCCACGTGTGATAACGTCCATAGTCATGTTAGTCTGGAAAATCAGTATGCAAAGGGATCTTGTAGCACTTTTGAAATTCACTGAAAGAAAGAAGCTGGTATCATGATGAGCTTTCGTAGATTGAAGCCTGCTCTCTTTAATGCATGTATCTGAGCAAGTAGTCTCAAGCCTACGAAAGCTCATGCTACAAACTTCTTTCAGTTAGTCTCAGGAGTGCTACAAGATCCCTTTGCATACAAAAGTAATTGCTCTTATTTAAAGTAAATGTAAACATGTTGTAGCATTTCTAGTGTAGGCTGGATAAAGTCAGTTCCTGCATGAGGAGAGCTGGCAGCTTTCACAGCAGCAATATAGTTATCCCAGTAAACCTGAGGACACACTGTAACAGAAGATGAGCCCTCAAAATGATGGCAGCTGGCAGGTAATACTGCTGACAGACCTCTCACTCCTGCAAGGTGAGATGTCACAATCATGATAATAAAGAATGGGGGTAGATGGATGGAGAAGGGCAGCAGAGTCTCAGAAACCAACAGCAGCAGCAAGGTCAGGGAAGGATTAACACAGAGTGAAGTCTCTAGAGAGAAGTGGGCTGAGCTTAGTTACATCCAAAACTAACTTGCCGCATTTATATGTATATAAAACATATTTTATATGTTGTTTTATCTAATATTTTAAATTGTTCTAGTTTAATAATTTTTTAAGGGGTGGGGGGTTGTAATTGGATGTATTTAGCAATGTTTTTATTGTTGTAAGCTGCCCCGATTGCGTTGCAGAGGGGCAGAATAGAAATTTATTATTATTATTATTATTATTATTATTATTATTATTTTGAGGGGCCACCAGGTCATGATTTGTTATATTCCTCACCAGACGATTTGTTGTGTTCCTCATTGCTGGGTATTTTCTTATGCACTGTATTCCTCGTCTATTATGTTCCTTATTATACAGTTTGGTGCAAAAGGTTAGTTTATTTCTAAAATCTTTTTTTTAAAAGGATTCTCTTCTTTCTTGCCTTGATCCCTCCATTAGACTGGAGGAGCCAGGACAACAAAAAGCAACAAGAAGCATGTCAGCACTATGTGTCAGGTAATGGGAATTCTGTTATGATTTACATTTATTTACCATTTATTTATTTACATTTATTTATAAATTTACCATTTATATACTGAATCTGTTGTATTTTGCACTCTGTAAAATATTCAGAAATCCAGGGTTAAAGAGTCAAGATAGAAACTGTCTGATAGAGATTGTCTGAGAAACAGCACCTTGTGTGCAATATGAGCCTTTTTCTTAGAGCCCTTTTACATTACAAAATTAAAGCAGTGCTCAGTGGTTAAGATGCTGACTCTGACAATTGCAAGGTCAGCAGTTCGAGGCCTGAGACCCATGTGACGGAGTAAGCTCCCATCACTTGTAAAAGTGCAAGTAGATAAATAGGTACCACTTTGGTAGGAAGGTAACGATGTTCCATTCAGTGATGCTGGCCACATGATCACGGAATCATCTTTGACAATACTGGCTCTTTGGCTTACTAATGGAAAGTCAGACACAACAACTTTATCAAAGGAAAATCTTAACCTTTACCTTTTTAATTTTGCTTTAATTGCCATGGCAACATCCTATGAAATGGTGGGACCTGCAGTTTCAGCAAGGGTATGTAAAATTCTCAGCCAGACAGAGAATGAGAATGAGAATGAGAATAATAATAATAATAATAATAATAATAATAATAATAATAAATTAAAACTTATCTGCAGCCTGAAGAAGTTTAGCCTATTTTAATTTTGTGCTAGTGTGCTCTGGACAAACATGGCTGGGCAGAATAGAAATAAGGAACTACCATATTTGTAAAGCTGACCAGAAAGCCAAACCAGAAGTTGTGGGATTCTCAAAAATTAATAATAATAATAATAATAATAATAATTTATTTTTATCCCACCCCTCTGTGTAATGCAACCAGGGTGGCTTACAACTTTAAAATATACATCCATATCCCACAATCCCACCCACCCCTTAAAATACAATTAAATAACAATGATTTAAAACATATTTAAAATACTAACACGAAAAACAAACAAACAAATAACAATAGCTACAGCCAAATTGGGGATGAGCAGGATGACTATCGTTTGATGGCTAGGATATCTTTTCGGGAAAGGCCTGCCGGAAAAGATCCATCTTAACAGGCTTTTTAAAGCTGTCTAAGATGGTAATATGATGGATCTTGATTTCCATAATCCATTTGATGAGCAATAGGGGATTAGTGGTTAAGATGCCAATTCTGACAATTGTAAGGTCAGAACATGAGCAATTTGAAACCCAAGCACCATGTGATGGGGTGAGCTCCCATCACTAATCCCAGCTTCTGCCAACCTAGCAGTTCAAAAGCATGTAAAAGTCCTAGTAGATAAATAGGTACCACTTCAGTGGGAAGGTAACAGCATTCTGTGCAGTCATGCTGGCCATATGATCACAGAGTTGTCTTTGGACAACGCTGGCTCTTCAGCTTAGTACTGGAGATATGCACTTCCCCTACAGTTGGTTACGGTTAGACATTTATGTCAAGGGGAAACCTTTATCTTTATCTCTATGCTAGCACTATGTATGGTTGTAAAAGCTGGTAAAGAAAGCTAACAGGAAGCTGATAGGATAACTACACTGGGCCCTTGGTATCGACTGGGGTTTGGTTCTAGAACCCCCTGTGGATAACAAAATCCATGGAGCCCTGGTGGCTCAGTGGTTAAATGCCAGTACTGCAGCCACTCATTCACAAACCACAAGGTTGTGAGTTCAGTCCTAGCCAGGAGCTCAGGGTCGACTCATTCTGGCATTCTTTCAAGGTTGCTAAAACAAGTACCCAGCATGTTGGGGGCAATTAGCTTACAGTTGTAAACTGCTTAGAGAGTGCTTAATGAGATATGAAGCATTATATAAATGAAGCTGCTATTGCTATTGCTATAGTAGATGCTCAAGTCCTTTTAAATACAATAGGGTAGTAAAATGGTGAAATCAAGATTTGCTTTTTGGCATGTATATATATTTAAAATGTTTTCAAGCCATGAATGCTTGAACTTGTGGATAAAAAAAAAAAAAATCCATGGATACAGAGGGCTGACTATAATTTCAAATGTGCTGATGGGGGACAGTTCTGTGGATTCCATAGATTGCCAAAAGACGACTGAATGGGTCTTAGCCAAACTAGGCCCAAACTCTCTTTAGAAGCCAGGATGACCAAACTAAGGCTGTTGTACTTTGGCCAAAATGTGAGATGACTCATTAGAAAGGACAATAATGCTCAGCAAAATCAAAGGTGGTAGGAAAAGAGGAAAGTAACATTACAAACTCAATCAAGGAAGCCACAGCCCTGCATTTGCAGAACAAGGCTGTTGATGACATGGTGGTGGTTTCTCATTCACAGGGTTACCAAAAGTCAAAGCAGGCATGAAAATCTCAGAGCAGAGGATGCAGCCACCTTGCAGAAGTTAAGCACGTCCCTAACTGATTGGTACCTCTAAAGGAGATCACTACAGAAACCCATATACACCACCACATAGTCCATAATAGAAGTAAGTTAGCATATAAAGGTACAGTGGGCCCATTGTATTGGTGAGATAGCCATCCACGGACTGGAGTTTCCATGGATAACATATCAGGCAATGGCAGTACATACCCTTGGCCACACTGACATGGGTATGCACTCATTGCCATTCACTGCCAATTTACTAATATGGTCTTGAGCTCCCATGTTTTTTCCATCTGCATTGGGCCCTGGAACTAAACCCCCATGGATGGGAAGAACCCACTGAATTACATATGTACATTTTTACATACACCTTGTACATACATAGAAGGTGACAACGGCAGGAGGAAGCGTAGTGAAAACTGATGCATGAAAGAGATCACTTAATGTGAAGAAGTTACCTATCATTGCAAGATTCCATAAAAAATGCTACAGGCCAGATTATTCAGTTGCCAACTTTATGAGCTGGGCATGTAACTTCAATGTACAGAGTGTATCTCAAGTATAACTGACAGATTATGAGATACAGAGCACAAAAACCAATATGAGCAGTTAAGTCTGTAAGAAGATGTGACTGTATAATTCCAAATCATTAAGAAACTGGCTTCAATCTGGGGAAAATTTCAGATACTCATTGGAATGTAAATTAAGATAAGACAAATGCCTGCACAATTATAATTTTAAAAGAAACACATATACTAGTTTGAACATAAATGAAGCCTGCAAATTGGGCACTAGGTGACACTGGATGACAGACAGTAAAAGACTTCTAGGTGAACCATGAATATTACATAAAAATACTTCTTGTGTACTTGACATATAAACATCACGATTTTGATTGGTCAGCTGACAAACTGCGTGGGTGTAAGGAGAGGATAAAAAGAGCCAGATAGAACCAGCAAATTAGACTACTGCCTGGTGTGTTTCCACTACACAAAGAGGGATGTCTGATAAACAGCTGCATTGTTCCTGATGAAATTATAAACTGCCCCATGATGCTGGAAAATATTGGTACTGACAAGGTTATGCTTAAATAGATATAATATAGAGATGTATATCCTACTATGCTTGTAATGGGTTCCTGTTAACATGCTTATAGTTAGTAACAGGTGCTGCTACTATACTAGATGTGGTTAACATATTAACAGTGCTCGAGGAGATTAACCCTTGAATTCCTGAGTATTCGCAGAAGCTTGGTAGAGATGAGCAGTTCCTCAAATAGATGAAAATGTTTACCTGCATTGATAATTGGCTATATTGTTAAGATGATCATGGTTATGATACAAGTGGAAGAATTCTGTACGTGTGAAAGCCTCTATGAAATAGCTGTATAATACATTAGTTGATTCTAGGTGAAATTACAGAAAGACTATGATGATCCTAGGGGAAACTAGGAAAATACTAAAGGCTATGTTAAATGGTGTAGAAGGGTCATGTTCTTACATATGTTTTAATTATTATCAAACCCGTTAAAGAGATAAAAAGAGAGATAAAGTCCCATGACATGTCCTGAGATGTCTTACATGTAATGCAACGAAGTTGAGCACCCAGATATTGCCATGTCTGTGTTTCTCCCTAAAAGAAATGTGTGTGTGTGTGTGTATGAATGAATGAATATATATATATATATATATAGAGAGAGAGAGAGAGAGAGAGAGAAAGTATATAATAGCCTAAAATAATACCAAAGAGCCTGCTCATTTTCCATGTAGTTATCTCAAAATGCCACTATTTAAGAATGCTTGAGGGTTAATGGTAACTTGGACTATCTGGTTCAACCACCATCATGACTTGGGGGGGGGGCAGAAAGTGATGATAGGTGACCCCAGACAGGATCCAGATTAGCTGACAAGTGGCAAGGACCTGCAATCCCTCAGTCTTAAGAGATTGGGATAGGGAATCATGCCTGTTTCACAAAGAGCAAAGCAGGCATAGGAAGTGGGAGGCATGAGAAAGAAAGCAGTCAAACCAACTGATGAAATCAACTACTGGGCCTGATATTGCAACCAAGCTAAAGAAGCCATGCTGGCTCTTGCTTTGCTGACCCATATGCCACTCTGTGTGTGGATGTAGCCATAAGGGCAGGTGAGCAGCGCGGAGCTCTGAAACAGAGGCATGTATATGTGTATATGTGCTTCACACCTGACAGTGTGTTTGTGTGTCTCCAAGGTCTTTAAATAAACAGAACAAGATAGAAGATTTTGTGGATGAAGGAGCTGTTTGTGTGCAGTGTGTTTTGTCTCTCTTTCTCTCTCTAGATTAAAAAAAAACAACATTTGCAGATATGTACCATTTGAACATGACAGAAACTAGTCCATAGCCAGCAGCTTTTCTGCTGGCAAAGCATCTAAATTTGGTTTTATAAGCGTGCCAGTATGTGAATTTAAAGCAATAGGCAACTGTGCTGGAGCAGAAGAATCTATCATTTCACTTGGCTCCCTGACAAAAGATGCAGTCATAACTGAAGTCTGGAATTATCCAGTTTATTAGTCCTGTTTGTCTTCACCGATTATGGCCTTCTCTTGAAGCACTCAGATAGTGGCTTTCAAATCTGAAAGCATTTATTTTAATGCTAATGTCTGATGCCAATCTTTATGCTAATGTCCCCTTTCCTCCTCAAATTTAAAGGGGAAAGTGTTAGGTTTGTTTATCTTAATCAGATGACTTATACAGCCAATAGTGATCTAAGTACTGAACTCCAGAGTTATGTGTCACAAAAATGCTATAATTAGGACAGGCTACACAGATGTGTTCTCACATGGTTGAGCAGTTCTTACTTCAGATAAGATCATTATCATGATGAATCAAAGTCTCCCCACTACAAATAATGGATGCCGGATGCTGCTAGGAAAACAGTCACTTGTCAAACTCATCCCCTTCCTTGAGGGTGGAAGGAGCTCTGCCTTGGAGTGCTGCATTCAGCCACTGCCGCCACCACTACCAGGTTTTCAGGAAGAGAAATACCTGATCACTCTCAGGCTGACCAAATGAAACTCAGTTCTATAAAGTGTTATAACACTTTGGTAAACAAAGCAGCAGCAGCAGTAACAATACCCTGTATTCACTGCCTCAGATTTTGTAACACCATTTATATGTAAATTCAGAAGCTGAGTAGGAACTGGAACATCTGATGACTTGGGAAAGCTTTAAAATGCTTTTGGCCTCCTCCCTTGCATCTCAAAAGTTAATCTGTACAAGTCACCTGGAGTGGCAAAAACCAAGTAGAGAAACCATGTCTGTGAGGGACTAACATCTGTTTGGTCCAGCAACCACATTTTGCCAGGTTCGTTTTCCTCTGAGATCTGCTGGGACATAAACATAAGAGGCAGAATAATGGTTGGAGGTTCTAGCAGGGGAGTGCAGCTATTGTATACCCTTGATTGAAGAATGGTATACTCCTATCTGGGATGATTGTCCTCCTCCACCGAGTGCACAGCTTTGGGAGGGATGCACATGGAGCGGTGAGGGAGGGATACCCACCTAGCCAGCCAGATCAGCCGAATCAACCCTGGAGATCAATGGGGTGACAGATGTCGCAGCCAGATCACCCTCACATCCGAGTAATGGTTGGAACATCAGATGCCTTGCATAGGGTTGTAAACCACCTTTGAAACTATAAAACACTAGCACCTCTTGTCTCTGTCACTGGGAACCAAAACTGGGAGACAGCAGCAGCTGGTCTGAGGAACTCTTGCCCTGTAAGAGAGTTTGGTTATAACAGAATCCATTCTCCTTGGGATCTTCCATGGCCCAGGAATCTAGTAGCAAAATAGCATTTGAAACCTGGGGTGAAACTTGCATATATCTTTGTCCAATGCCATCTATTTTAATTTTTTTTTAAATATTTTAAAGGCATTATGAAGCACCAGGATTTTTTATGTAATTAGCCAGAACAATGGTATCATCTGTTACACATCTCTTGGGCTTCCCCATTCTTTCTATGCTTCTGTCCTCGGGATATCTATTGGGTGGGGGTGGGGGAATTGATTTTTCTATCAGCAATATATTCTTTTGAGCTATCCCTATTGTGACGAAGAGTATTTTTAGGTATTTTTAGGTGGTGTCTGCATGGGCCAGAACGCTCCCAGAGCAGCCCCAAGTATTCTGGCCCTGGAACTGTTTTGATGTCACCTTATTAACTGGACATTCCCATTCTGATGCTGGGTGGCTGTTCACACATGTGTCCTACAGTGTCACCCACCATAGTGGATTGCTACCTCTGAGCCCCAAAATGCAGTGCCCATTGTTGATCACATGAATGGCAACTTGTTCTGGTGTCAGAACAAGTGATTCTCATCAGCAGCAACAATGGGAAGCACAGCAGCACACTTTGTAAAGAGCTGTCCAGCATCACAATGGAGGGCTTTGGATCTTCTGGGAAGATCCAGAGCAAAAGGTTAGTTTTTAAAAAAACGTTTAAGAGTGCTATACCTCGGATTTGGTGCTGAAAGGACAGTTCATACTAGAACTAGGGATTGGACCCTGTGTTATCCGGATTTATCGCCATGGGAACAGGGAGGAGAGGATGTTTTATTTGGCCCATGCAGACTTGCTTTCTAAAAGCTTTGCTCCAGGTTGAGATGGAAATGACAAGACTTGGATTTTAAGATATGCATCAACACAACTCCCTGCATTTTTGGACTCTCCTTAAAGAATGCATACCACCATTTCACAATTTACCACGACTCCACTGCTTAGTGTCCTCCAGTGTGGGACTGGAAGGGACATGTGAGGATGCCCTCCATAAATATCTTATCTAGTCTGATGTTATTTATTTATTTCATTTATATCCCGCCTTTCTCCCCAGAGGGACCCAAGGCAGCTCACAGATAAAACATACAACATACTTCCAGTTTGCTACCCTTGTTTTCCACTATTGCCTGCATTATTTAAAGCCCACACCTGAGCTTGAAAAGAATTGTTTTTTTTTTTAATGAAAGCTCCTAGAATCCCACCATTAGCATGGATATGCCAATGTACTAAAGTAACTTTCCTAGACTCCATCCTAGATCTCTGAAGAGGATAGGACTTTGGTTGAGAAGAGTCTGGTTGGAAAAGTTGACTCCCCAAATGCTGCATTTTGGATATTGGTTTTCTGACATCACTAACATTTGCTGACATCAGTACACTATTTGCATGGTCTCATTATTATTTGAAAACATGTGCTATTTATATGACTTAAAACACCATGGGAAGTGATTTGGACCTTGGCATACTAGTTGTGATTTAAAAAGTATGAAAAGTTGGAGTCCAAAACAGGGAAGTGAATGAAAACTGTATAGCATAATTCGCTCCACTTGTGTTTTAAAGATATTTAAGCTTTAAAGAAGGGTTCTTGATTAACTGGTTTTAGGACAGTTTTCCTGTTCCATCATCAAAGACATGCCTCAAATTGACTGAGAAGATCCATCCCAAAATTGAAGGATTAGCAATCCCTCTTTATGGAAGATGTCAAATTAGATTGCAGTAAACCATCACTGTTAATTACCTCGCTTGATGGTGCTGTGGCTTTTTGAGCAATTGAGTCAGTATTGCATGGTAGCCTTAGGGGAAAATGCATCACTGTTTAGGCTTGTGAACCAATACATTATATTTGTAATCAATAAAACTGAATGGTATCTTTTCCCTTTTGTTGTTCTGAGGAGATGGTCTCTTTACCTTTGGCAAACCCTTATACAGACCAATGTCGGTGCTTATGTTAAGTATGCAGACTACTAGTACTACAGTACTTGTCATGACATTGGAAACAAGGGACCTGTGCTACTCTTGAGAAGCCTCAGATAGAGAAGAAATACAGTGATGCTATGAGAGTCAGTGTGGTGTAGTGGTTTGAGCATTGGACTATGATTCTGGAGGCCAGGGTTCGAATCCCAGCTCAGCCATGGAAACCTACTGAGTGACCTTGGGCAAGTCACACTGTCTCAGCCTCAGAGGAAGGCAAAGGCAAACCCACTCGGAACAAATCTTACCAAAACAAAAAACAAAAAAACCAACCCTGTGGTTTGAGTGTTGAACTCTGGAGACCAGGGTTTGAATCCTGACTTGGCCATGTAATCCCACTAGGTGACTTTGGGCAAGTCACACTCTCTTAGCCTAAGTGAATGGCAATGGCAACCCCCCTCTGAAGAAACTTGCCAATAAAACACTGTGATAGCCTTGCCTTAGGGTCACCATAAGTCAGAAATGACTTGAAGGAACACAACAACAACTACAACAACAGCAACAACAGCAACAACAGCAACAACAGTCACCATGAGCCAGTAACAACTTGAAAACACACAACAACAAATGGTTATGCTCTTGGAAAGACCCAAAAGACCCAGCGAAGGGGGAACTTTGAGCCTCTCCTCTCACATTCCCCCAGCTTCAAGACCTTGAGATGATCTTGGGCTCTGAAGATATCTCAGCAACACAAAGGACAGTGGATGAGGAACCACACACAGACCTGTAAAGACCACAGGCATCTTCTCCATGAAGTTGGGGTTAACTACAAAAAAAGCTTTATGGAGCAACAGCCACTCATTAGCTACAATAGGAGGAAAGCTATAGCCTAGGGGTGGGCAACTGTGGAAGACCAGGGGGTCGCAATCCCTCTTTATGGGAAAAATCACATCACATCCAGACCTGGGGAAAAAATATTATTTTTTGCTCCCAGACACCTTTTAGTGGACATGCTGGGCATTTTCACTATGTTATTGGACCTTCCTGGGTCATTTTAGACCCAAGAGCATTTGGTTTTAACCACAGGAAGTGAGTAGAAGTCACTGAGGGGAAGTCACGTTGTTTTTCAAAAAGGTCTCCCCTGGACCTAAATTAGCTGATGGGTATGTGTGATGGAAAAGCCCCCCACAACCCTGAGAAAGCATTTGGGGTCAAAAAGTTTTTGAAAAATTCCACAGTATGTTTTTTTTAAAAAAAATCCTTGGGTGGCCCCAGGGAACTCCAGGCATAGTGAAAATCCCTTCCATATCCCCTAGAATCCATTTTGGAGCACAACATTTGACTTCTTGTGGAGCTGTGGGGGCCACAAAAATGGCCCTAGGAGGATACACTTTCTGACCTCTGCTGTACCTTGTGGAACTCACTGGGACAAGGCCTGCCTGAATTTGGCTACATCTTACCAAATCAATGTGACCTTTCTGGCAAAGACTTTACCTGATGTGATCTTATTCTAGTAAGTTTGTTGCCATGTCCTCTAAAAGGAATGAGCAAAATGGAAGAGTACCAGACAGCAGTGGGACATATACAGTCGCCTCTCCATTTTAGCAGGGGATCCATTCCGCCCCGCCCCCCCCCCCCGCGCAAAAATGGAAAATCGCCAATACTGAAGCCCCATTGGCTTGAATGGAGGTGTGTGTCCATGGGTGCCCCCCCCATTTTGTCCCCCTCTGTTTGCTGCCCATAAACAGGCGAGGGATGCACTCCAAGACTGCAAAAATGGAGGGGCGACACATATTATGCTGTCTATTGTGTTCTATATTGGATAGAAAGCAAAAACTGGGGAACACCCAATACCTTTGTTCAATGAAAATATCTGAAAGACTAGTGAAGATTTTGTTGGACCTTACTTCTTGGTAGAAAGTGACTTCCATTAATTATAAGAATGGATTAAATCTCCCATTAGTACTGTATCTCTCTTCTTTGACTATCTGGTCATTTGTTTTAGGAAGGCATAATCCAAATTTTCAGTTTGATTGGTGGGGGTATAGTAGACCTCCCATGACGATGTTACTGTTGTTTTTCTCCCCTTTAATTTTTATGTCTTGTTGCTTTTTATGATTTTATATAGGCCCTGAATAAGGCCTTTAAAACCATATACTGGCCAAAACACGTTGGGCTTTTGATCAATAAATCATTCATCTACTGAGCACCATGAGATGTGTTTCTAATTTTTCCTGCATTTTATATTGGACAGGACATTGGTTCATCTAGGTCAGTATTATCTACTATACTTGGCAGAGACTCCATGGAGCTGCAGACAGGATCCTTTCCACAGCACCATCTGGAAGTGGCAGGGACTGAACCAAATTTTTTTGCATGCAAAACATTTATTTTGGTGATGGTTGTGGCCATTGGCCTTAGTATATGAACTGTCCTACCAAATAAGATGACTGAATGCTTCTTTCTCCTCCTGGGACAATCCTCCACTGGAAAAAAATAATCTGGGATGATGCAAATTAACAAGGCTTATTACTAAGGGGGGAAGCAGACCAGGGCGTCCGGGACGCCCTGGGACGGTGCGCCATGGGACCACGGCAGCTGCACCGCGGTGCACCGGCGGCGCACCGGCGGCATCCCTGAAAGGAGCGCTAAATTGGCGCTCCTTTCAGAAGTCAGGGAAAGTGCGCCCTAAACGCGTCGGGCGCACTTTCCCTGGCTTTTCCGCCACAGCGTGTGAGGACGCTGCGACGGGAGGTTGCCCCCGGAGCACCGGCCGTGCGGAGGGCCGGCAGCTCCGAGGGCAACCTCGGGAGGAGGAAGGGGTGCCACTCGTGCGGCTGCCCTCCTCTTCCTTGCCTCGGAGACGACTTTATTAGTTGTCTGCCGAGGCCCTCACTTTAGTAAAATTATGCCCATTACTGGAACCTAAGCCATTTTTAATTCTTATTTATAACTAACAAATCCATTCAATGATCCATTTTTTAAAAAAGCCCAGACAATAATACAAAGGGATATGTGAGCTTTGATCTTATACATTTCAGCAATGTTTTATTTGTAGTGGCTTCCCGGTTAATTATTATACCACTGTTATCAAAAGCTTGTTACACAAGAGACATACAAACACTCTTCCTTTAATTTTTTTTAGCATAGAATTATTTTTTGTGCTGTATCCAGAAGCATTCATTTCAGAATCTGACTCTCATAAAGAGAGTTCTTGAGGATTAAGCAAATGGAACAAAATGTTACAGTATGTCCTTCAACCTGAACAGCCATTTCACACTACACAGTTATAGCAGTATGATTCCACTTCAGTGGCCATGGCAACAGCCTATGGAATCCTGGGATTTGCAGTTCAGAGAGGCGCCTTTAGAATTCTTACAGAGGTCTTATAGTGACTCTGACCAAACTACGAATCTCAAGATTCAATGGGATTCAGCCATGAAGGTTAAAGAGGACTCATGGTGATATAGCTATATAGTGTGAAAGGATCCAAAGAGTTTTTATTCAGGATCCCAGCCAGGATTCTCTACAAGTAGAACATCCTGCTATTGCCCCCACCTCATATGTTCTTTTTTTCTGTTATTACTTTATGTACCCTGCTAGTGAATACGCTATTTTTGTCCTTGACAGGTTTATCGTTGTTTTTCTTCTACAAACTTTGGGGTCCCCCAAGCATGCCCCAAACTGCTCTCTTGTTTCTATATTATCATATCTTGGCTACAGTCTTGGCAGTATTTAGCTATGTGTGTACCTCCAAGTTGCCTGTTGACTTATGGCAACCCCATGGATTTCATAGGGCTTTCTTAGGCAAAGAATATTCAGAGGTGTTTTCGACAGCTCCTCCTTCTGAAAAATAGTCCACAATACCTGGTATTCATTGGTGGTCTTCCACCCAAGTACTAATAAGGACTACCCCTGCTTAGCTTCCAAGATCAGACAGGGTCAGATGCCTTCAGGGTTTTTAAGACTGTTGAAAATGTATTCCTCTTTGATGACCATTAAATGAGAGTTATTTGGAGAGGATTCTGTCTGAACATTCAGCATGCACTTGTCCACAGAGGCACAGAAAGCATCTGTATGACTGTGGAGCAAAAAGCCTGTGGCCCATTTTTGTGTCTCGCAAGCTATTTTACAAGATTTGGAAGACACCAATATGGATGAAAGAGCCTCACGCACCTCTGCACCAAGATAAAACATAAATGTCAACACTTAAATTATACCTTTGCTGGTTATTAACTGGAACATTGTATCACCTCTGTTCTAGGTTGCTTAATTATATGCCAGATCAGTGTGGCAGCATTTTAAACTGACAGCTTGACTTAACAGAACATTGCAATTATGCTCTTGCCTATCTCTTTTTTCCTTTGGGGAAAGAAATAATCCTAACTCTCATTGCTTTCACTGCTCCTGTAATGCCAAATGTCACTGAATTGTCTCCATTTACAACTTTATCTGCATTTTGACTATAAACCAATTAAAAACACACACACACATTATTGCATGGCATGAAGAAGCAAATGTGAATGTTCTTTACTGATGTCCTCTCAACATATAACCAAATGGAAATATAGAAATAGATAAAACAAAATCCAGAATCCACAAAAGAGTGATACCTTTATCAGCCAACCAAAATGCACAAAACACATAATTTCGAAGCTCTACTGGCTTCTTCATCAGGCAAAAGTTATTTAAAAATCATACAGGAGGAAAAGATATCACTCTTTTATAGATTTTGAATTTCATTTTATTTTGCTGCATGGCCAAGGTGGCTAACCAGAATATATTTCATGCATACAAATATTTATTTTTACTATCTTAGCAAAGAATTAAAGAAAATAATTTTATTAAAAAATATGTTTGGAAGGAGTATATATTTAACAGATATTCCAGAAAGTCAAATGGTTTTCTAGGAATTTATTTTTGCTCATATGCTCAGTCATTCTGGGTAAAAAATTAACCTGACTTTCTGATTCTGACAAAATAAGCAGATTCTGTCTTGTTTAATTTTTAGTAAGATGACAAACGACAACAGAATCCCCAGCTCTGGCTCCCAGATGCCAGACTTGCAACTTTAAAGTGGTACGGGGCAGCAACATACTATGCCGATTGTGTATTCCTGCATGGCAGGGAGTTGGACTGACGGCCCTTGGGGTCTCTTCCAATTTTATGTGATAATTCTGTTCAGAGGTTAATATAGTCCATTCTCCTACGCACCTATCCTTGCTCGATGAAGTAGGCAGGTACATCTAAGGCAGAAGCTACCTGAGTGCTCAAAGAACAGTCCCAAATAATTAAAAGTGGAAAATGCAAAGGAATCTCATAGTAAAATGACAGTGCATCACTGACATAACTGGTAACCAAGCTGCTGTTCTGTGAAAGATATAGCTATATCTCTAATCTATACTGGTTAGGAATCTCATAGTAAGTAGTTATTTCTACAAATGATATGTGCATATGTCCCTTCAAATTGTGTGTCAACTTATCACAACCCCATTAATTTCACAAGGTTTTCTTAGGCAAGGAATATTCAGAGATGGTTTTGCCAGTTCCCTCCTCTGAAATATTGGCACCTGCCATTCATTAGTGGTCTCCATCCAAGTACTTCTTAGCTTCCAAAATCAGATAGGATCTGGTGCCTTTAGAGTTTGTATGCCACATACATACATCCCAATAAGAAATGATATGCATGATTATTGTTTGCAACTACCAGTACAATACTATGCCACAAATGACTGATGTTTTGTGGAAGCCACATTATGCCAGCAGAACTCTCCCAATATGCTGTCAAATCACGCACCAGTGTTTCTTGGATAAAGGACTGTGCTCCAGAGTGCAACTGGGAGGTCAGTGATGATGGGGAGGAATGCTTGGAGGATGTAATGCTGATAATAATACAGAGGTGGAGTCTGTCCAAGGGAGGAAAGAAACAGTTGGGGTTGTCATTAAAGCAATTAATGAAGATGGGCCCAGGGTGCTGGATGGGTTCCAGATGAGAAATACTGTAGTTCTAGATGGGGAAGGCGTAGCCCTCCAGTTGTTGTTAGTTTACATCTCTTATCAGTTCTAGCCAGAATAGCTAATGGAGCGCATCTATACTGGCTGCTTAATTCAGGGCCAGTCGGGAGCATTATGCCCTGGACTGACCACAATGGTGACCACACGCACCAGGCTGATCCAGTTGTCCAGACAGTCAAGAGAACTGGAGGCACTCCAGAGTTTCCTCAAAACTCCTGAGTAAACAGCAAGTTATCTTAAACAAGATTAATGGTTTAAAACAGGAATTTTACTGTAGATGAGGCCATATACCATCTGGACAGATTGAACCAGGGTGAGCCCAGTGTATATTCTTAGTGTAGACAAGCCCCTAGTGGGAAATGATTACAGATGAAGTCCAACAACATCTGGAGGTCTAAATGTTTCCCATCTCTCCCCCGTTTTGAATTAGTGTGTGTGTGTGTGTGTGTGTGTAGATAGATGGATGGATGGATAGACATAGATAGATATTTTTTTTAAAAAATTGAAGCTTATAGCTTAACTCTCTAACACTCCTGACCTGATATTTGTTTCAAATTTCAGGAATAAAACCTGTTAATTTTTTAATCCTGGTTTATGTCACATGGAGCAGCTGAGCAATAGTTTAAAAAGCCACCCTGAAGAAATATACTAATTATTGGATAAATTAGCAGCACTGTGGGCACTTTTGCCACTTCCCCAATATTCATGCATTTTCTATTCTGTTCTTCCCACTTCAAGTGAGCAAACACTGGATTTGGCAGCTTTTCCACTAGTGCAAAAGTATTCTCTCTCTGACTGTGGTGTTAAATAAATATAGGAGTCTCCTGCCATCTCTTGACTTTACCTTCCCAGTCATTTCTTTCTTTCTGTGCTTTAATTTTTCTTTTATTTAATTTTTTCCCCTGACTGATAAGAGCACCCAGTGAATTCATGGTGGTAAAGAAATTCAGACAAGGGACTTCCTTATTCAAATCAGTCTCTTAGCCATAATACTACAACAGCTCCCAACAGCAATGATGTCCTGCTGCCCAGCGCTGCCACATTCACAAATACTTTTCAGTCTCTTAGCAACGTATTATTAACCACTGCCACACCATATTACAAATTATATCAGCCAAATTAGATATCAGACCTGAAGATAGTATTCTGGCTTATGAGCAGGTCATACAGGATATGTACCCCTCTCTCCAGGTCTGTAATAACTCTAAAAATCATCCTAAAGCCCATATCAATAGGCGGTTTAATGAGTGTGTGTCACTCTCAGGAGAAAAATTCAAACACTTTACAATACTTATGGAACAACTAATGAGCACCAACTACCTTACTATATTATGAGTTAAGAAAACAATATAAGAGACTTTTGTCTCAGAGGAAAAAGCAAGGTCACCAGAGAAACTTGGCAAATGCTAATGGCTGTATCTATTACACATAGCAGTAAATCTCTCTGGCAGATAGTGCCAGGTGCTTTAAGTAACTGTAATGGAAACCCAGACTGCTATATCCCAGCTAGTTTATGAGAAGATCACTTGTGTGTTGTTTTCAATGACTCTTACACATCTAATTTTAAATCACCTCCTTTCTTACTTCTGGATGTCCCAGATTGGGCTATTGTGAGTGTCGATGCAGTTGAGGAACTACTAGGTCAGCTTAGGTCTGGCAAGGCTGCTGGATGTGATGGCATTCCCCCAGAGCTGCTAAAACATAACATCAGTTGGTGGGTACCTATGTGAGCTCCTATTCAACCAATCTAGAATAATTCCTGCAGCTTGGTTAAAGGCTTTTGTAATTCTTATTTACAAGAAGCAGCCTAAAGATGATCCTAATTACTGACCCCATTAGTTTGTTATCTGTCGTTGGGAAGATGTATACCAGTTATCTAGGACTTAAATTAAAAGTGTGGATCAATGATGACAGCATTCTGGGGGAAACAGCATAATGGTTTCAAAGTGGGCCATTCCACAGCTGACCACTGCCTGGTTTTGGCCCATCTTGCACTTAAATGTGCGGCACAAAAAAAGGAGGTAAGATTTTTTCCTGCATTTCCTGATTTAAAACTGGCATTGATTTGGTTCCACACGAGCGCCTTTGGAGTAAATTGGAACAGAATTCCACTGATAGGCAACTTTTATTTCTAATTTAGTCCCTGTACTATAATACAATAGTTTGGGCTCACTGTACTACCAAGGGCATCTTACAAATGAGATTGCCTCTACTCAAGGTGTAAAGACAGGGATGTGTTCTCTCACACACACCTGCTTTATTTAATTTATATTTGGCTGATCTGCCCAGACCCTGGCACTTTACCATCTCTTCCACCAAAGACTGATGCAACAAACGTTTTCATTCTCTCTTATGCCAATGATGCAGTACTGATTTCTCAGACTCATTTGGTTCTCAGGTGACTATAGAGAGGCTTCTATGAGTACAGCAACAATAATCTCCCAACAATTAACTACGGTATTTTTTAAAAAGCAAGAGTTAATGTTTTTGCCAAGAAGAAGAACAGGTTCTCAGGGTCTATAGGAAAAAACAGAATTGAACAGGTGGATTCATATAAATATCTGGGTATATGGCTTAATGAAGTTATAAATTGGAGGGTCCAGGAAAAATACAGTGAATCTAAAGAGGAATAAGATGTGAAAGAAATAACCCACTTCTTTTTTACTAGGGGTGGTAAATTTCTTTCAGAAGACATCCAGGCTTTTAAAGCTAAAACTGTTTCACAAATGCTTTTTGGGGCCCAATTTAGTTTGCTCTTACTAAGAGCTTTTTTGAAGGAAACCAGTCTCTTTTTCTTAGGTTAATACTTGGTGTCCTCAGGTGTGTTGCTATATTTGCTCTTTTCCTGGAGTCTGGTTTAAATTCCCTGAAATGTCTGACATAGACTTAATTCATTTTTGGCTTGCTGTTGCCTTACTCTTACTCCTTGGTGTCCAAGACAATGTCTGACTTTTTCAAAACACTTTAGAGGGAGGCAGTTGAGCATACAATCATCACAGTATACATATCTCCCCTTTATCTCTTATCCATGGACTTAAGATGGGGCAAAGCCACTGCCAAACAGGTTAATGGACATTGATTATCAAGAGTTACAAGGAGCTGCAAGGGAACCTGCTACCCTCAGTTGCTGGGTTTACCATGCCCTCCTTACAAGGATGGAATACTTTAACTAGGTTGGTTAACTATTCCAAAATACAAAAAGGTTTTTTCCTTGGATCCCATTTTTGGAGAAAGATGGGCTATAAATGCAATAAATGAACAAATAAATTGGCAAGGGTTAATGTCCTTCCCTCTAACCTATTAATGGACAGATTTCATATAGCACCATTGAACAAGAGATGCTGCCTCTGTAATAATCATTACACGTATCCCATGTACTTTTCCACTATAGTTTTTATCAGGGGGCCAGGGAAGCTCTATCACAGGGGTAGGCAACCTTTTTGAGCCGGGGCCGGGTTGCTGTCCCTCAGACAATTGGGGGGCTGAAGCACCAAAAATAAATAAATAAATAAATAAATTTTTAAAAAATTAAAAAAATATGCATGCACACTCTCTCAGCCCCAGAAAGGCCATGGCAAAAACCCTGTGGAGATTTTGCCAAGAAAACCCCAAGAACAAGTAATAACAATAATCAATATCATCATGGCGGGCAGCGGCGGCAGGACCAGCCTGGGGCCAATACAAAGGCCTTGGGGGAGGGGCGCATCCGGCCCCCGGGCCTTAGGTTGCCTACCCCTGATCTATCATATCCCATCACACAACATTTCCCTAGATGCTCCTCTGAGTCTCTTGGAGCCACTGTGCTCCAGGGCTCTAACAAATTGCTCACTCTGCAAGTGGCAAAACCTTTAAACCTGGCTGTTTTAACCAGACTGTCCTTGTCTATGTCATTTTACTATATTTAATATATTGCATTTTTATAACTACCAATTTGATTTAATTGTATTTATGCTGTTGATCTGAATGCCTGTTAGCACTGTATTTAACGTGTTGTTCCAATGGCCTGTTGACTAGAAAATTGTTATGTTATTAGCCACTAGGGGTTGTGGGTGATATATCCTCAAAGACCCATTCCTTGGCAGTCTTTGGATTTGTATCAATATATGCTATAATGAAATAGTACAAGTCATGGGGTGGAAACATCCTGACCCTATACACTGGAAATAATGGCTTGTCTAACCATTTGGTTACCTTGGCCTAAAGCCAACAACCAATTACTGGCTATGCCCAAAGAAGCATTTTGTCTGAGTGAGACACTCATTTGGCATTCCATTTGGTTATAGTATTTGTTTACTATTAATACAAGAACTCCACTGAGCAATGAGATAATGAGAAAGAAATTTGATACATGTGTTCAGAATCTGGTTTTGCATTTTGAAGCTGAATAGTAGCTTAACACCCCCACTCATTTCCAGGGCAAGAGGAAGATGCAACAATCTTGAGATACTTGAAGTGAGACTACTGGAACACAAGCATATGGTTGCTGACGTGGGGTTAGGCAGACAATTCTATTTCAGTGGTTTCCTATAATATCTCTTGAGTAAAAAAGAATGTCTTTTTCTTTCTGGAACTGTGAAAATGGGCACCCCATGAAGAGGCCCATACCATATTGGCTAGCTGGAACCCTGAAGGGGGCAATCCACAGCAATATTTTCTTTTAGTCTCTACATGTCACTATTTTTGGTCTTCCTTCATATAGGCACTCAGTTAAAACCCCAGAGTATGGGACTGAGGTCACAGGGAACCTTTTCCATCCAAACTTGACTCCAGCAGACCATTTTCTACTTATGTCATTCTCCAATCTTCACAAGATTTTTGCCTCTTATGACCATGGTCTCTGCTGTAATAACCAGCAATTTATAAAAGTAATAACTTTCAATGGTTAAGACGTTGACTCTGTTGATTGCAAGATTGGCAGGTTGGCAGTTCAAGGCCTGGGTGCTGCATGACGGAGTGAGCTCCTGTCACTAGTCCCAGCTTCTGCCAACCTAGCAGTTCGAAAGCATGCAAATGCAAGCAGATAAATAGGTATCACTTTGGTGGAAAGGTAAACAGCGTTCTGTGCAATCATGCTGGCTACATGATCACAGAGTAGTCTCTGACAATGCTGGCTCTTCGGCTTAATAACAGAGATGAGCACCACCCCCTATGATCAGATACGACTTGACAACCTTGTTAATGGGAATACCTTTACCTTTTAATAACTGCAACTATAATTCATAATTTATCAACCATTTTAAATTGTACTGTACTGTACTGTTCTTTTAAATTGTAAGCTGCTCCGAGTTGCAATTTTGGGGGGAAAGCATGATATAAATTAATATAACAAGAAAAAGAACAACCACCTCTGAAATTAATCTGAAACTGCATGAAAGCTATACATCCTCAGAACCATGACTTCTAGACCAAGACTCTGGGGGGTTGCAGACTGTCAAAAATAGTGTGAATTCAGTCCACTTTTAGGGTTAGGGTTAGTGCTAGGGAATCATGGGAATTGTTATTTTTCTGAGACATTGAACCTTCTTTGTCAGAGAACTCTAGTGCCACAATAAAATACAGTCCCCATGATTCCCTAACCTTAACCCTAACCCTAAAAGTGGACTGAATTCACACTATTTCTGACAGTCTGCAACCCCCCTCTCAGAGGGTGTATTTACACTGTAGCAATAATGCAGTTTGACACTGCTATAGCTCTATTCTATGGAATCCTGGGATTTGTAGGTTTTCAAAGTCTTTAGCCTTCTCTGCCAAAGAGTGCAGTTCCCCACAAAGCTACATATCCCAGGATTCTGTAGGATGGAGCCATGGCAGGTAAAGAGGTGTGAAACTGCATTATTTCTATGGAGACAGCCATTTCATGATTAAATGCAAAGTGACCATTCAATAGCAAATAGTTCTGGATTGTCACAACAGATCATCATTAGGGGCCTATCCAATAAAAAAGAGGTTGAAAATAACCTTTGTAAATAGTCAGAAATGTTATAAACCATTGCAGCTAGGACCAGACTGACTCAGGTCTAATTAAAAGAATGACTAAGTAGATGCATCAAGATCTTTCCAACATCACCCCCACCCCTTGCACTGTCTCACCCACCTCTGATGAGCTCAGTGTTGTTCCAGGAGAGCAGAAATACAGCATTATTCATTTTTGAATTCTTAAAATATGACAATTTGGGAATTTAATTACAATTACAGCTGTTTACAACTGGAAAGGTTTGAGGATAAAGAGGAAATCTTTATATATAAATGTACTGGCAGTTAAAATTTGAGATGATTAATATGAGAAAGAATTATGAATATTTTGCAGTACAGTCTGAAGTACAGTCAGCCCTCCATATCCACAGATTCCTTATCCACAGATTCAACCATCCACAGCTTGAAAATATTTTAAAAATATAAATTCCAAAAAGCAAACCTTGTTTTTACCATTTTACATAAGGGACATCATTTCACTTTACCACTGTATTTCATGGGACTTGAGTATCCATGGATTTTGGTATTCATACGGGGTCCTGGAACCAAATACCAGTGGATACCAAGGGCCCATTGTATACTTATCCAGAAATTCCATTAAACTTAAAGGTTCCTCACAAAGCATGCTTAGGATTGCAGGTTATTGTAGCTGTGGCTCTATTTAGAGGTATAGGTAATACAGTTGGCCCTCTGTTTTTGCAGGGGATCCATTCTGGATCCATCCACCCTGCGAAAACGGAGATTCGCAAATATTCAAGCCCTATAGGCTTGAAGTAAAATTTGGGCTGCATCCGGGTCCTATCACATGGCTTTTGTCGCCAAATCCACCATCCGAATGCAGCTCGAATATAGTCCGGCTCACTTAACTCACTTTGTGGCCATTTTTCAAAAGTCAGATGTTTGTGCAATAATCTCCTAAAGTCCAAAACAGCCATGCAATAGGACCCGGATGCAGCCCAAATTTTACTTGAATTCGGGAGAGGTAAACTGCGTTTTTATGCATGTGTGATAATCTCCTTAGTCTCAAAGGGTGCTGCAAGATTCCTCTGCATACATTGCATATGAGGAAGTAGGCTGAAGTCTAGAAAAGCCCATGCGACCAACCTTTTTCTTTCAGTTAGTCTCCAAGGGTGCTACAAGATCCCTTTGCATCCACACACATCTAAGGAAGCAGGCTCAAGTCTAAGAAAGTTCATGATACCAGCTTCTTTCTTTCAGTTAGCTTTAGGGCAGGGGTAGGCAACCTTTCCCCTTTAAGGGCCGAGGGACTTCAGCTCCCAGAATCCCAGGAGCTATTGGCCAACATGGCTGAGGCTTCTGGGAGCTGAAGTCCCTCGGCCCTTAAAGGGGAAAGGTTGCCTACCCCTGCAAGTTTAGGGCCTTTGCAGACTGCTAGAAATAGTGCAAATTGAGTCCACTTTAAGGGTTAGGGTTAGGGAATCATGAGAACTGTAGTTTATTGTGGCACCAGAGCTCTCTGACAGAGAAGGCTCAATGTCTCAGAAAAAAAATACAATTCCCATGATTCCCTAGCACTAACCCTAACCCTAAAAGTGGACTTAATTTGCACTATTTCTGGCAGTCTGCAAAGGCCCTTAGTCTCAAAGGTGCTCCAAGATCCTTTTGCATACACTGCAGCTGAGGAAGTAGGCTCAAGTCTATTTAGGAAAGCTCCTGCTAGTCCCAGCTCACACCATCAGACCCACTGATAACAGCATTTTAAAGGGATGCCCTAAGGCCGAAATGTTTGGGGAGCAGCGGTGTCACATATACCCCTTTATGGGTGTCTCTTGGTGCAGGCTGCACCCCTCTATTGACACCCCTGGTGTGTGTGTGCGTGTGTTTTTCCTTCCACCATGGAACCAAAAAAACCAAACAAAAGCAAACACAAACAAAAGGACAAACAAAACAAAACAAAACCCACATCAGAACCTGCTCCTTGGTCAGCTTGGGCATGCACCCAAGCAGGCAGGGTGCCCAGGCAGGGTCCTCCTTTTCCAGGCCATGTCCTCCATCCCAACCTCCTTCTGCCCAGGAGGAACCCCAACACGTCCTCCATTTTGAGCACGACTGAGAAGCATTAGATTGAGCTTTTCTAGAGGAGTGCTTTGAGCTGGGTTTTTTTGGGCCATGTCCTCCCATTTATTTATTTATTTATTTATTTTAACCCCTGGAATGCCCTACATTTTGTCCTCCTTCGAGGCTAAGGACACATTTGGTCACCCAGCAGCAAGCGGACCCAGGTGTCGCCTTTAAGGTGGAAGTGGTGTGTGTGTGAATGTGTGTGTGTGAGAGAGAGATTAGGAAAGGGGGGGGGGACTTTCTCCTGGGTCCAGAGAAGGCGAAGAAGCCACCGACAGACCTGCGAGGGGTCTCTCTGCCTTTCCCGCTTTCCACTGATCCAGGCAGGCATCTTTCTTTCTTCCTTCCTTCCTTTCTTTCTTTCCCTCCTTCCTTCCTTCCTTCCTTCCTTGTCGCTTGGCGCAGGGGAAGCCTGGCTTGTTCTGGCCGCCCTGGGGATTAAGGCTGACGGAGGCAGGGATGGATGGAGGGAGGGCGAATTGGGGGGGGATTAGGCTGGAAATAGCGGCAGCTCCTGGGCGTGGAGAGCCGGCACCGAGCCCCTGCGGCTTTGGCGCATCCCTTCCCTTCTTCCGCCTCTCCTTCCTTCCTTCCTTCCTTCCTTCTCTCTCTCTCTCTGCACCTGAGGGAGGAAAGGAGGCGCCTGAGGCGCGCTTTCCCGCGCAGCACCTGAGCGCAGCTCTTCTGAGAGGGACTCCGAGGAGGAAGGAGGGGGGCAGCAGGAGGAGGAGGAGGAAGAGGAAGAAGAGGAGGAGGAAGAGGAAGAAGAGGAGGAGGAGGAGGAAGAGGAGGAGGAAGAGGAAGAAGAGGAGGAGGAGGAGGAGGAGGAGGAGGAAGAAGAGGGGGAGGTAGAGGAGAAGGAGGAAGGGGAGGAGGAAGAGGAGGAAGAGGAAGAAGAGGAGGAGGAGGAGGAAGAGGAAGAGGAAGAAGAGGAGGAGGAAGAGGAGGAGGAAGAGGAGGAGGAGGAGGAGGAAGAAGAGGGGGAGGTAGAGGAGAAGGAGGAAGGGGAGGAGGAGGAGGAGGAAGAGGAAGAAGAGGAGGAGGAGGAGGAGGAGGAAGAAGAGGGGGAGGTAGAGGAGAAGGAGGAAGGGGAGGAGGAAGAAGAGGAGGAGGTAGAGGAGAAGGAGGAAAGGGAGGAGGAAGAGGAGAAAAAAGAAGAGGAGGAGGAGGAGGGGGGAGGAAGAGAAAGAAGAGATACATACAGGAAAAGGAGGAGGGGAAAAGGAGAAAGAGGAAAAAGGGAAAGAAGAGGAGGAAGAGGTAGAGGTAGAGAAGGAAGAAGGGGAGGGGGAGGAAGAAAAAGAGGAGGAGGAGGAGGAAGAGGAGGGAGGAAGAAGAAGAGGTAGAGGAGGAGGAGGAGGAGGAGGAGGAGGAGAAAGACACACAGGGGCCTCCTCCTGGGGAGCCCCATCCATCCCTGTGAAAGGGCTTGAGAGAGAGAGAAGAGGAGGAGGAGGAGGAGGCCAAGGGAGAAGAGGCTCGGGGGTCTCCCAGAGGACGCTTTCGCCCTGACAGGTTTGTCCCTGCCCTTGCACCTTCTTCTTCCTCCTCCTTTGCGCCCTCCAAAGCCCTACTACAAGAGGAAGGGAGGGAGGAGGAGAGGATTGGAGAGGAAGGCGATATTGCTGAGATGAAAGAGTAACCAGGCGCAGTGGCATCGCTTCCTCCCGCCTGGGAGCCTTGCCTTGCCTTGCCTTGCCTTGCAGCAGGCAAAGAGGACGGAGGCTTTGGAGGAGGAGGAGGAGGAGGAAGGGGGGGTAAGGTAGAAAAGGGCCCCTTGGGGGGTTGGGGGTAGTGGTCCAGGGTGGGGGAGACCTCCTTGGGGTTCCTCGTCCTCCAAGGGAAAGGAGGAGCCGGCTCTAGTCTTCGAGGGGGGGTGCTTTAAAGGGAGGAGGAAAGGCACTGGTGAGGGCAATAAGATGGCGCAAGGCTAGGATAATCTCCCATCCAGAAAGAGAGAGACAGAGAAAGGTGGGAAGGGAAGGGAGGAAGAGGCGAGAGTCCTTTGCTGCAGTGGCATGCATCATTGCTGGGGAAAGAGGCCTGGCTGGTTAATTCATTCTGGGAGCCCTCTTAAGGCTCTGCTAGGAAGGCCCTGGCTGGGAAATGCTGGAGAGATGAGGGAGGAAGGAGAAGGAGAAAAAGGAGAAGGAGAAGAGCCTCCTCTTCCTCCTCCTCCTCCACAAACAAGGGAGAGGAGATAGGTGGTGATGGTGGTGGTGGTGGTTTGCAGCAACCGCCATCATCCTAAGCCAGAGATGCAGTTTTCCACCAGTGGAAAGAGAAGGCATTCTCCCACCCCAAACCTCTAGGGATTTAACCTAGTGATAGGAAAGATATTTTCCTCTCCATCTTCCTCAAGCTGGAAAATATCCCTGTTTACCCTAGGTGCCTTCTCTTGGATCTTGTTGCAATGCAAATACTTACACAACAGGGAAAGGAGGAGGAGGAGGGGGGGAGTGAACTTGGGAAGAACCAGGTTTGGAAACACAGGCTTAAATCTTTGAAGAGGATGCCCTTTTTTTGGTCAAAAACAAATAGTGTCATAATAATTAATTGTAATATTTTATTTTTAAATAATAACAATAATAATAATAATAAGGCTCCCTTCAATTTTTGTTGTTGTTTTCCTTCCCTCCCTTGTAGACGTGGCAGAAATCCTAGAATTAGTCGAAGATGTCGGGTCAGACGCTGACAGATCGTATCGCGGCTGCTCAGTACAGCGTGACAGGATCAGCCGTAGCTAGGGCTGTCTGCAAAGCAACCACACATGAAGTGATGGGGCCCAAGAAAAAACACCTAGACTGTAAGCCTCTCATTATATAAGCGATTTGTGCATGTGGAGATACAAAAAACACACAACAACTATGGTGATTTTGATATCTTCGTCTCCTGGGTGAATTGTTTCTGCTGACGTAAAGATTGTGCAAGGTGCTCAAGAAGATGAACTTTTTAATGTCTAGCTTGAGGGTGTATTATTGCTTCAGTCACTTCATTTTTCATTTTGACTTTCATGTTTTTAGAAAATGTGCATACATCAGAGAGATTAGAAGGCCAAGAATGCTAGGAAGCAAGGAATTTTTCTGGTCATGCTTTAGATCAGGGGTAGGCAACCTTTCTCCTTTAAGGGCCGAGGGACTTCAGCTCCCAGAAGCCTCAGCCATGTTGGCCAATAGTCCCATGTTGGCCAATAGCTCCTGGGATTCTGGGAGTTGAAGTCCCTCGGCCCTTAAAGGGGAAAGGTTGCCTACCCCTGCTTTAGATGCTAAGTTGAGGCCATAGTTGATGTTTGCCATGATTGGCTGTAATGTGACAGGAAAGTTGGTACAGTCATCATAAAATTCTTTTATTCTTTGTCACTATAACCTGTTTTGTATGATTTTGCATCTTTGAAGATGAGGGATAGAAAAGAAAAAGGGAGGCAGATGTGTGCTTCCTCCATACTCAGTAGCATGACATATTCAAATGTAAATAAATGTCATTCATCATTAAATGTTTTCTCTTGTTAAATTTTTGCAGTACTGGTAGTTGTATTATTTTGTAGAATCATCCTTAATTTCTACTGGAAGTTATATTTTCTTGTTTATTCTGTGGTATGTACAGTAGCAGTCAAAATAGCTAGTACCACAGATGGGCAGGCCAATCCTGCTTGTAGGCTAATGCTGGCGAAACATTGTCATGATTCTTTAGTGGCAAAACAGAATACTGAACAATATTATTAGAAACTGCTGTCACCCACTGATGATGCACATCTGCTCTATGTAAACAGGGTATGGTCAGACTATAATCATGGCAGTGCTGACATAATGAAGTCCACAGAATCCTGATATTATCTCCTTCTACACACAGTGCACAAGTATATTTCCAGGATGAACCCACATCATTCTCCCAATAATTATTTCATGGTCCATGATTAGCAGGCCAGCAAGTGATAACTGTAGTCACAGATTAGTTAGAAGGCGTCGGGAAAGAGAAGGAACAGTACTGACTTTTATCGCATTGGGGCAGCCTCAATTTTAAAGGAGCTGTCCAATGTGCTGAAACTATTACAGATAGTGTTCAGCACTGTGGACAGCTCCTTCAAAATTCAGGAATTCAGGTTAAAGCTCAAAGACATAGGGCCGGCCTGGAGACAGAGATGGGGACGGGCAGCCACATGCCTGGCGTCCCAACCCCACGCCAGTGGCGTCCTGACACCACGCGCCATTATGCATGGCTTTTTGCTGGCTCTGAAAGCACGGCTTTTTGCTGGCTCTGAAAGCACGGCTTTTTGCTGGCTTTTTGCTGCTCTTTTCCAAGCCGGCAAAAGGGAGGATTGGGGCTGACACATCTGGCAGACTCGCCCTTGATCCTCTGTTTCCCGGGGCAGCCCAGGGCCGCCCGTCTGCATCCCCCCATAGCCATTTTACCCTGGAAAATCAGTATGCAAAGGGATCTTGTAGCACACTAACTGAAAGAAAGAAGCTGGTAGCAGGAGCTTTCCAAGCCTTGATCCCACTTCCTCAGGTGCATGTTTTGGTAGCATGAGTGCTCGGAAAACATGCATCTGAGGATATAGGTTCAAGTCTATGGAAGCTCATGCTACCAGCTTCTTTCTTTCAGTTAGTCTCAAAGGTGTTACAATCTCCCATCCAGTGCTACAATCTCCCAACCCTTTGCATACAGGTTAAAGCTCAGAGTGGATCCACTGCCCACTGACCTGGAAACTGTCTGCTGCTACAAGAAGGGAGTACCATTCCAGTCACAATTGAAACACAGGAGGACAGAAAATGGTAGGGCTTACAGATTCATAGGCCACAGACTCTCCAGGATAAGTGTTTGACATCTTAGATGAAACAAGTGCTTTAAACAAACACACATCCACCACCTCCATTTGCTGTTGACATTACCTGGCAAAGTGTTCTCTCTGGCAGTGGATACATTTGGTGTAAGGCAGAAGTCTGCTCCAAGTTTTCAGTTCTGATTTTGTTTACATGTTGTTCTTTGAACAGAGGGGTGCAGTCCCATGCCATGTTTGATGTCTGTCCCTATTTTGCTGTGACCTATATATCCTTGGGGAGTTGTTGTGAGAATTTTGTTCTTTGATATGGCTGGGGGAAAGGGAAGTGAGGTTTGTATGAATAATTTTGGAGAGTAAGGGCCTAAGCAGACTGCCAGAAATAGTGCACATTAAATTGAGGCACTGCCCTGGCTCAGTGCTAGGGAATCATGGGAATTGTATTTTTTTCTGGGACATTGAGCCTTCTCTGTCAGAGAGCTCTGGTGCCACAATAAATTACAGTTCCCATGATTCCCTAGCACTGAGCCAGGGCAGTGCCTCAATTTAATGTGCACTATTTCTGGCAGTCTGCTTAGGCCCTAAGCTGTCTTGACTCCAGTGGGAATGTATTTTCTTGTAGTGTCCATGTTCCTGGCATAGTGTTATGAAAACATAAATGAGACCAGCCCTACACAAGGATAGAACTGGGATAAAACCTTGCACCTTTCCCACTGTGCTTTGAATTCCCCACACTTTGACAGCATCTGACTGAATTGTACTGGTGTAGCATTGGCTTACATTGATGCAGCTGAACACATTATTGATTTACTCCTGCTTAGTAGATCTAAATTGAGAATAGGATAGCACTGCTGTGTCACTGAACTAGGTTTTAGGTAGTTCTTTTGATATAATCACTGAATTGAAAGAAAAGCTGCACAGCTTAATAATTAGCTTATTGTTTAATACTTCAAATATTAGACTTGGAAAGAAGTGAGATGGAAGAAGCTGCAAATGCATCCTTTTTTGCATGTAAAAATCTGTTCAGAGACAGAGGAAATATTGAAGCTGCAAGTTGATAATAATATTGTTAATAACTGAGGCTTAGCCTTTTCATTCAATATATTTTCTTGCTGGTGTCTGACCATTAGGACATGGTAATTGTTTCATACAGAGAAATCAGAGGATAAGATCAGTTTATCATGTTTTTAACAACTCTTGTCTTACAGTGTTGTGATCATTATGACTTATATAAATGTTGATTAAGATATAGCAATCTTTAAAGTTGTTGTCCCTTACTAATACTCTTTCATAGCAGGCTTGTCACCTTATTGTAGTGATAATAAACTATGTAAAGCTTACATGCCATAACCTCCAAAGAATTCACATGTGGTCACCCTCACCTTAAGTATATTTTACTGGAAATAAATTCTACTGCAAGTGAAAATTTTAAGGAATCATTCCTTTACCTGTGGCCTCAGTAATACAGATATACCTTCATTAGTGAAGTAGATGTGTTCCTAACGTTACTTCTAGAGCCCCCTTGAAAGCTTCTTTTAAAATGCATGGATGCTTTTTCCCCACTAGCCTCTACTTTGTAAATGATTTCCATATTTGATGTCCAGACATACAGATTTGTGGTTTAACTATATATATAGTTACAACTCAATACAAATGTATAATATCACAAAAATTATCACAAAAATATCACAAGCCAAAAATACAGTCCTGAATATCAGAAGCCACAGAAGCCAAAAATACAGTCCTGGAGATCAAAAGCCACAAGTCCTACCTTCCTGGATCTCAGAAGCCACCAATTTCGCTAGCCACACTTCCTCTCCTCTTTCGCAAGCCCAAACAGTGCTGCCTAGCTGAATTTCGCTAGGCAAACACTTCCTCTTTCGCTAGCCAATACAGTGCTGCTTTGCTAGATTTCGCTAACCAATGGCATGCCACGATATTCGGAGAGCAGCTACTTGGCGCCAATTTCGTAAGTTGGGATGCTTTCTTAAGTCGAAGCAATTTTTTTCGGGAGGCGCGTTTCGTAGGTCGAATTTTTCAGTAGAAGCATTCGTAAATAGAGGTACCACTGTTTATATATGCAGGGGTGCGGGTGGCTGGTTGAGGAAGCAAGCTAATCTGCCTTCCCCTTTTTTTCTCTGTCTTGCTGCTCACATTTGTTCAGCAAGGGATTCAGTAGGCAGCTGCTGTTTACCTTTGCTGTTGTTGGCTGGAATACACAGCCACTGTGTAGAATCCTGTTCTTTCCTAAATCAAGCTTTATTGCAGACATGCTGCTGCATCCTGATGTCAAAAGCTTGGGTGTCTCCAGGTCTCCTTCACCATTCTTCCAGTGCTGATGCTGGTAAGAAAATTCCCTGCTAGACACAGAGCAAGAAGGAAAAGGGAGGGGCTGGATAGATGTAAAAAGGATCTTCTTTGTCAGAAGCTTTGTTAACGAAAGTATGCCTTCAGTTAGATACCTAAGTGGGTGGGTTGAATGAATACAGTAATTTCTTCAATGTACTGTAGACACATATAAGTAACATCAGTACAATAGTTCTGAATTATTTTCAGAACTATTGTACTGATGTTACTTATATGTGTCTACAGTACATTGAAGAAATTACTGTATTAATTATTTAAGAGATCAGTTACCCTGTGGCTGTTGGGCATGTGGGAGAGAAGAATACCCTTTGGCAGAAATGAGATTAAAGTTGTGAGTTACAATCACAAGGCAGATTGCAGTCAAGTTATGGGGAAATATGTATGCTCTTAAATAAGCCATCACACTTTATAATAACGTAAGTGGAAGGAGTGTTGAAGAACAAGCTGAAGTATAACATTGATGCCCAAGATCCCATCCCTCGGATATGTCTCCCCAAGCTGCAGGAGTGGAAATAGAAAAGGAGAACAGTGAAAGCAAATCCTGTATTCCCAGGAACAATAAGAAGGGCAGAGTAGTTTCAGGGTTACTTTGCTCATTGGCAAGGTAAGGTTTAGATGGGTGCTGCATATCTCAGTGATATGGCCATAGCAGATGCCTTATAGTGCCCTGAATACTTTGCAGCAGAACAAGATGCCATCTTGGGTCCCACCCTGGGAGAAAGGTGTGTTATAAATTCAATAAATAGGAATCCCTCTCTTAAGAGAGGTTCTAGGTTTTTAGTCTTAAGAACCGCAGCCACATTGTGATCATTTTTAAATTATTGTTGCATTTTATTGTATGTTTTAATTTATAATTGATTTAATAATTTTTTTAAGGGGGGGGGAATTAGTTTTTACAGTTGTATGTATATTTTATTCTTGTTAGCCACCCTGATTGATCTCAAAGGGTTGGGATATAAATAAACTTTATTATTAATAATAATAATAATAATAAATATATATAGTTAAATAAGATATCTCTAGTCTAGGAGCATGTGCGAATCAGAGAGCTTACTTTAAAAAAAGGGTGGTAGGAGTGGTTTGAGTGTTATATGATGACTAGAGACCAGGGTTCGAATCCCAGATTGGCCATGGATACCTACTGAGTGACCTTGGGCAAGTTACACTCTCTCAGCCCAGAGGATGGCAATGGCAAACCCCCTCTGAAGAAACCTGCCAAGAAAACCCCATGATAGGTTAACTTTAGGGCTGCCATAAGTCGGAAATGACTTGAAGGCACACAGCAACAACAGCAGCAAAGGAGTACTGGAAAAGATTATCTGTTCTTTGCTTTCATGGTAGCAGAGTATGCAACAGGAGCTGGAACTGTTAACCCTCTTCCTTCCATGTCTGAATCCCAGGATAATATAGACTTAGAGCAACAGGACTCAAAGATGGTAATACTTGTTTTTGCTTCTGGCTATCTGAACAATATGCCAGAGTAATGATAATGAAACTTCTTAATATGTTTGCTATATATGGCAAATAGATTTTAGCAGTTGGAAGTTACATTCATTTTTTCTCATATTTCTAAAGGGAGAGTAGCTGAGTGTGATATTCCAGGAAAAAAACCTGAAGCTGTAGAGAGACATTTTAAAAATTGTTTGTAGTGGTGAAAACAACAACAACAAATGCATATAGTATTTTGTAGCATTGGTTCCTTTTTTGTGTGTCCTGGTTTATATATTTATAATGCATTTGTTGGGGGCACGTAACTCAGAAAATAACACTAAAGTTTAAATTGCCATACCGTAACTAGGAGAAAAAATGCAAGTAAATAACAAAATGGATGCACACATGATGGAAGGTACGCTACTTGAACTTAATATAGAAACTTTCCAGAGATCACACTTCTCTTCTCTATAGGGAACACATGAGAGCAAAGTAAGTAGATCACTGAAGCTAACATTTTATGAATGGCTGTTTTTGGAATCTTGGAATAGAAAGCTATGTTGACAGTGAAGATACAATTTTTGGTTAGGGAGTAGATTTGAAGAACCATAATTTGTGCCCTAGTTGAGTTTTGATGAGAAAATAGTATAGAATGATTGCTTGGTTGCTTTCTTTTCTTTTTTTAAATGTTGAGATTTAGGAGTGATGGCTTTGTTGTCACTGGACTCATGAAAGACAATGGTAGAATCAGTAATAATAGGTTGTTGTTGTTTTTTTAATGGCGCTGAAATCAAGTTGCTTAGTGGGATATTTGGCTAGATCATATTTTTTTGTATTCGTCATTGAACCAAAGGAGATTGGATTAATTATTCAGGTATCAGTTTGAAAATGATTATATGAATCATTTCTCTGTGCCCTGTCTAGAAAAAGGATAGAGGAGGAGCCATTTTGCTTTTGCTTGAGATATGTATAATTAACAGTGAGGGAAAGTGTAATCTAAATTTATCATGATTCTGCACTGCATGGTCTTTCAGAAAATGAGGTGCTGAATAAATAACCCCCTCAAATAATTAAATATATTCATCACAGTGAAGCATCATAGGTGCGAGAAGCTCAAGAAAATGTGCATGGGGTGGCACTGTTCTGAGTTGAAGTTGAAACAAAAGGTCAAAGCAGATCCCAGGATTACTATCTGCCTTTGCTGTAAGCAGTAAATGAGTATGAGACAGCACATTACAACACCAGCAGTCTACTGCAACACCTTAAAATGTAAAGTAGAAGCAGAAGTAGTAGAGGCAGAAGAAATGTTCAGGGAGCCTGGGCAGTACCTATAAAGGCTGAAAGAAAGAGTATGGGGGCAGCAGTTCTCATCTTCCCACTTCTGAATTTTAGGTGAGCAACTCTTGCAGGTGGGGTGGGGTGGGGTAGCATAGGGCCAGGGGAGGGAGGTTTCTAATACTTGTCCAGAGCACCAGATGCCTTAAAGGAAGCATTGGGATCATCATGGGGGGATTTCACTGGTGGTAATAAATAAAGCATGGTCTTGCCACCTCAGTATATTCTTATGCCATGTAATTGATATTACAGTTTCACTTATTGGTGGAATAAAGAACAAAAATCCCTCCTTCAAGTACACTGTTATTTAAATATCATATATACTTTAGTTAAATGGTAATGGACATAGTGGACTGATGCTCTGGGGGATATTGCCAAAAGCAGTGTGAAATAAATTGCCACTAAATAGCAGCTTTTTAAAATTGTTCTTGGTGTTGGCTTGGTTGTGTGTTTTTTAAAATAACAAATGTTACAGATTACTAGCACAAAAACCTCTAGTCTAGAGTAACTGGTCTGAAATTAGACTCACTTAATTCTCTCTTTAGGGGTCTTAACATTTCATGGAGATGAATGAGTTATAGCTATTTGGGTTTTCCAGTGCACATCAGTGGAGGAGAACTGGTGATATGGATTCCTGAATCTCAGTTCACATTCAGGGCCTGAATAATCTAGAGTGGATCTGATCTGAATCTAGAGTGATCTGATTTGAATTGAGACTGAAAGCAAACTGGTAGCCCCATATGCAGTCCTAGTAATTATGGTAGATGTTTAGTCTGTGCTGAAACTTAAAATTCTCTGTACAGATAATCTGAATTTTACCACACTATGTACATTCTGCAGATTGATCAAAGTTGCAACATGGAGCTCTCTAATTTGATATATCTTGGTATTTTACAACTGTAAAGATTTCAGTAGACTCTCATATAAATGAAACAGATTTTCTGTGCTCAGTCTCTGTTGGAGCATAGAGCAACCAAGAAATAGTTAAGGGCAATCAATATGCTATAGGGAGAGGGAATAGACTGATCCAGCAGGTGTTATGGGAAGTACCAGCAAGAGCAGGTAAGATGCATCTTTTCTTATTTCTCTGGTGGGAGTGAATGGTTAATATTTATTACTGTAGACAGAGCACTGCACTTGGATACTCAAGCAACAGTGGCAAAATCTCTAACACTGGGCAGTCAGGTCTGCATTCTGTCTATAATTTTAGGATTTGATAGATCTGGTTCTGACTTGACCCTGCCCAGGAAGTGAGGTGAAGCTATGCCTTGGCCTAAGAGGCAAGCCAAGACATGAATCACAGTGTTAGGCAGGTATCAGGGCAACAGTTAAAATTAGTATTTTAACTGTTGTTTTAATTCTGTAACTTGATTTAATAACTTTTTAAGGGGGGAGGGGAGTATACTGTTTTACTTTGTATGATGTTTTAATGTGTTAACCGCCCTGATTGGTTTTCCAAAGGGTGGTATATAAATAAATTATTATTATTATTATTATTATTATTATTAATCCAGAAATGAAAAGTCTTAAGAAAAAGCTGAGGTCAAACAGGATGTGGCAGCCCCAACGTAGCCATAGTCAGTCAAATAGCAGAGTCATGAAATGAAGCCATTTACAAATACAAAGGCAGGCTAGGAACAAGGTATCACCTGGTATCTGGAGGTCAGTAGCATAGGAAGTCAATCAGGAAACAGGAGCTGGGTTGCACAAGGCTAAGGACCTGTATTATTCTATCAGCTAACTGACCTTAGCTGAAAGCTCAGTTCAAGATCTGATGGGGGTGGTTATGCTAGTGTAACTGCTGGTTTGACTTACTTTATGCTTACACAGAAGGTATCAGGAGGAGGAGACTATTGTTTCTATGCTGCCTCTTTCCCAAATACCTGGTAAGGGATGGGGTCTGTGAAGCCGAGGATCTGTGGGAGGTCTGCCTTGGACAATTGCCTGCGTCAGAACAGAGGTAATATGGAGGCAGTAGTCTTCTCCTGTCACCACGGCCACCTTTACTCCCTCTTTTCCTTTTCCTTGCTGCTTTTGCCTTGCTGTCATCTCCACTGTTAGTGGAAAAGAACAGAAAAAAATTGGGGGTGGGATACTGTTTTCCCCCATTTCAAAAGCCTTTTGTTGCAGAAGAAAAATGAGAAAAACTCTCACACAATAGACTGTGGAATATATTCTTTTAGAGTGATGAATAAATGTTTAATACAGGGGGTTCATATATTTATTCCTCCCAAATTATTCTAAAACTGTTTAACAGGAATACTTAACGTAAGACAATGTACATTGTCTCATCATTGCAGTATTTGATCATTGTGTCTTTATATTAGCTCTTTTCGTGGTAAAGAGTGCTTTATGTCTGTTTGACTCTATGGAGAACTAGAGGGCACAAAATATTTTTCTGTTTTATTTATGTTGATATTTTCTTCTGTTTTTATTGTTTTTTTGCACCTACATCTAATAAACTGGCAAAACCAAAGGTGTTCCTTGAAATTTAGGACTTTGTAGCTGTTTGCTACAAAAAATAAAAATTTAAAAAAGGAAATTCAATTTGTATATATTGTTTGATTAGATTGTGTTTAATATAACATGTGATAAATGTTTGCCATACAAATTATGTAGAATACATTTCAGGCTCCTAAAGTAACATACTGACTTTCAATGTGTAAAGAATACTAATATTGCATTTTTCAACTTTTCTGAAAATTTCAAATTTTTTCTGGGGAAAAAAAATCACTTTTGTTCTGTCTTCAACATTTTGAAAATTTTGCATCTCTGCTGAGAACCCATTGAAACCCAGTTGTAACTTATTAGTCACTCTGCTGAGGAGTCCTTCACCTGCTTTTGAAAAGGCCTCTAAGGGGTGAAAAGACAGGCTTAATATGTCAGCTTCCGGGTGGCTTAGGGGTGTGGCGATCAGAGTGCTGCTGGAACTGCGGCAGCAAGGTGGATTGGGGCCATGCATGTCTGTTTGCCACAGCTCTGGGGTGGCCCCATCCACCTTTTTTGGGTGGTCTGTTTCACCCCTTACTCCCAAGGAGCCTGGTTCTTTTTGGGCTGTGAGACGCATGCTCCATCGATGGATGGCTTTCTCTTCTTTCCTGTTGACATGTCAAGTTGAGGGCACTCTCTGCAGATGGATGGGTCTAGAGATGAATCAGGTGTGGTCTCTTTAGAGCAGGGGTAGGCAACCTTTCCCCTTTAAGGGCCGAGGGACTTCAGCTCCCAGAATCCCAGGAGCTATTGGCCAACATGGGACTATTGGCCAACATGGCTGAGGCTTCTGGGAGCTGAAGTCCCTCGGCCCTTAAAGGGGAAAGGTTGCCTACCCCTGCTTTAGAGAGTCCAAGCATGCCTGGGGTAACACTGGAGCCAGGGCCTATGCGTTCTTCAAACTACTATGTGATTTGTAGGAAGGAGGTCTTCAGAATTCTGATTCTGTGATATAATGGATTATGGATATATGATGGATAATAGTGTGTACCAGAGAATTTCAAAGTAAAATCTACATATGTTTTATTGACTACAGGAAAGCATTTGACTGCACAGATAATGAAATGCTATGAAATGCTCTCAAAGAAATGGGGCTGCCACTACATTTGATTGTCCTGATGTGTAACCTGTCCTCAGGACAAATGGCTCTCATAAGAACTGAATATGGAGAAACAAAATAGCTCCCAATCAGCAAAGAGGTCAGGCAAGGCCAAATACTATTATTCTATTTATTCAACTTGTATGCAGAAAATATCCTATGCAGAGCTGGCTTATACTCAGAGGCATGAGGAGTAAAGATTGGAGGAAAGAATATTAACAACCATAAGATATGTAGATGACACAATACTATTGGCAGAAACTAACAAAGACCTGAATTAATGAAGAAAGTCAAGGAGGAAAGTGTCAAGGTGCCAATGTTGAACATTAATGGCCTTTGCAGACTGCCAGAAATAGTGCAAATTGAGTCCACTTTAACTGCCCTGGCTCAGTGCTAGGGAATCATGGGAATTGTATTTTTTTCTGAGACATAGAGCCTTCTCTGTCAGAGAGCTCTGGTGCCACAATAAACTACAGCTCCCATGATTCCCTAGCACTGAGTCAGGGCAGTTAAAGTGGACTCAATTTGCCCTATTTCTGGCAGTCTGCAAAGGCCCTAAGAAAACAAAAATAATGACCATGGAAGATCTACAAGAATTCACCTTAGACAATGAAAGCACTGAAATAGTCAAAGAGTTCCCATACCTTGATCAAATATTGATCAGAATGGTGACTGAAGTCAAGAAATAAAAAGTAAATTAAGAATGGGAAGGGCAGATCATAAAGTCTAAAAGCATAACTCTGAACACTAAAGTGGGGATATTCCAAGTCATTGTATTCCCTGTCACCATGTACAGCTATGAGAGCTGGACAATGAAAAAGCAGATAGAAAAAAAATCAACTCATTTGTGATGTAGTGCTGGAGAAGAGTTCTGAGGATATCGTGGAAGGTCAAGAAGATAAGAACAGATCAGGCCCAAACTATCCCTGGAAGCCAGGATGACTAAACTGAGGCTCTTGTACTTTGGCCACATCATGAGGGAAAATAAATCATTAGAAAAGCAATGACACTAGGAAAAGGGGAAGGCAGCAGAAAGAGAGGAAGACCACATGCTAGGTGGATAGACTCTATCAGGGAGCACACAGGTCTGAACCTGCAGGACCTGAGCAGAGAAGCTGAGAACAGGAGTCTTGGGGATGTCGCATCCACAGGGTTGCCATGAGTCCAAGTTGAGTCAAGGGCAATTAACAACAACAACAACATGATTTGAGAAGGAATAATTCTGGTTCACACCTGAGTCAGTCATTGCAATGTTTGTTGATAGGCCCCTGGTAAACAAGAGGCCATATGTGCAGTATAGGATAATATGGCTTGGCAGGTGGATCCTGCTCACTCAGGGGACTCCTGCAAGATACTTATTATCTTTTTGTGTGTCTCCCTTATTTGTTGCAATTATTGCTGTTTTGGTAGTAATTAATATTTCCTTGTTTCTTGTTCCTGAAGACCATATTTTGCTTTTGTTTCCTGTGGCTGAAAACAGAACTTTGATGATAAATTAGTAGAACTGACCAAAAACTGGCTAAAAATTATTGGGTGTTTACACCAGATATGCATAAAGTTATTTGAGAAGCCGCCCTAATTGAAAAAGGAGCCTCTTGGTTAACAGCCAAAAAAGAAATCAGCATAGGATTGACATATTAATAATTCTGATAAAGTGGCAGAAGAGGTCAGGTTGGGATTAATACTGTTTGTTCTGGGATTTGAGGACTCTGTATTTGTCAACTTTATTCCTATTTAACCTAATTTGCCTGAGTGCTGTCATTCCACTTTATTTGCTATGGCTCCATCATCCTATATTATGCACCACAGCAGACAAAGTAGAACCATAGTGCTATGAAAGGGCCCTCAGTCTGCAATGGCATTTTGAGATTTTTGCTTGGTTCTTATTGCCAGCTTCTCCTGCAGCTTCCTTGCATGACTTATTAACTGAAAGTGACAATGAAATTCATATATCTTAACGCCTTATTTCTTGGGAATCAAGGAACATTTCAACCACGATGGTCTTAATTGTGGTGGTATGTTTTGTATCTGTCATTCAGAAAGATGGGGCATGACTTCAAAAGAATTGATTAAGAATATCAGTTAAATATTTTTGATACCTGGGAAAATTGAGCCAGGAGTTATCTTAATGACCTTTTGAAAACCGAAGGCTGCTTCAGATGACCTGGTCTTAATTGATACATATCTAATTTAAATATATGCTTCCATACATGTTAAAAAGACAGAAACTCTCTTACGTTCACTATACAGTATGAAAGTATGCACTAAAGAGTCTGGTCTAACTATGGGCCTTTACAGACTGCCAGAAATAATGCAGCTTGAGGCCACTTTAACTGTCCTGGCTCAGTGCTAGGGAATCATGAGAATTATATTTTTTTTTCTGGGACATTTAGCCTTCTCTGTAAGAGAGCTCTGGTGCCACAATAAACTACAGTTCCCATGATTCCTTAGCATATCTTCTTTTTAATGAGAATCACACTCCATGAGTGCACACCTCCTTAAAAATCAAGACATGTGCTACCATGCATCTTGTTTCTGCTTTTTTAAGGTGGATATTTTGCTGGAAATTGAGCAGCAGGAATAGTGTGTGGATCCTGGTTGGTTTCAAAGGGGCACAGCATGGAACTGGAGGCTATCTAACTCAAGCTACATTTTCTGTCAGTATGTGAGTAAGGGTTTAGTATAGACTGAGAAAGATATAAAGGAAAGATATCTATATTAAGGAAACAACTGTGCTAGAAATGTATTTTGTGTTTAAATAGGTAAAAGCTTAACAGTTCTTTGTGGAATCTTTCTATCACAGTTTTGTAGATCAGGGGTTTACCTGTCAGTATAAGACTTGATGGACCAATGTGATGGTAGTGGTTTGAGTATTGGACTATGTCTCTGGAGACCAGGATTTGAATTCCTGCTCAGCCATGGAAACCCGTTGGTTGCCCTTGGGCAAGTTACATTCTCTCAGCCTTAGAGGAAGGCAAACCCCCTCTGAACAAATTTGGCCAAGAAAACACTGTGATAGGTTTGCCTTAGGTTTTCCATAAGTCAGAAATGACTTAAACACACACAACAGCAACAGTAAGACTGAACAAGGTCCTGATTTCTGCTTGGTAATATCTAAGCAGACTACCACCGGGCCTGCCCTTGGCCCAGAGAACACCGGCCCTGCTAGGCCCCGTGGCGAGCGGCGGTGAGCGGTGCGAGGAGGAGGAGGAGGGCGGGACCATCTGGGCCTATATAGGCCCCAACAAGCCTCTCCTTCCCCCCCCCAAGTGGCAGAGGGACTACCACCGGGCCTGCCCTTGGCCCAGAGAACCCCGGCCCTGCTAGGCCCCGCGGCGAGCGACGGTGAGCGGCGCGAGGAGGAGGAGGAGGGCGGGACCATCTGAGCCTATATAGGCCCCAACGAGCCTCTCCTTCCCCCCCCCCCAAGCGGCAGAGGGACTACCACCGGGCCTGCCCTTGGCCCAGAGAACACCGGCCCTGCTAGGCCCCACGGCGAGCGGCGGTGAGCGGCACGAGGAGGAGGAGGAGGGCGGGACCATCTGGGCCTATATAGGCCCCAATGAGCCTCTCCTTCCCCCCCCCCCCAAGCGGCAGAGGGACTACCACCGGGCCTGCCCTTGGCCCAGAGAACACCGGCCCTGCTAGGCCCCGCGGCGAGCGGCGGTGAGTGGCGCGAGGAGGAGGAGGAGGGTGGGACCATCTGGGCCTATATAGGCCCCAACGAGCTTCTCCTTCCCCCCCCCCAAGCGGCGGAGGGACTACCACCGGGCCTGCCCTTGGCCCAGAGAACACCGGCCCTGCTAGGCCCCGCGGCGAGCGGCGGTGAGCGGCGCGAGGAGGAGGAGGAGGAGGGCGGGACCATCTGGGCCTATATAGGCCCCAACAAGCCTCTCCTTCCCCCCCCCAAGCGGCAGAGGGACTACCACCGGGCCTGCCCTTGGCCACCACCAGCCCTGGAGACCAGCTGTAGCCGGGAGGAACAGCTGAGTGCCATCAGCCGCTCCGCCCCACCCTCGCTGTCAAAGACTGGAGTGCTGGCAGCCACTCAAGGGAAGGGCTTGGATTGGATTCTGGCCCTTATGGGCTCTGCCCTCCCCTAACTCGGACTGCGGGGTCGATTGAGAGTAGTTTTGTACTGTGGGCTGAGTTTTAAAGCTTCCCCTGCAACAATCCCTGGGAATAGTGGAATCTTTTGAAATCGCTGGTTAACATGAATGTTGGGCTGGAGGGGAATACTCCATCAGTCAGTAGTCTTGGACTATTAGACTGTGCACTATCCAAGTCCCAATTAGTGTCTCTTGTCAATTGGCCGAAAATGGTACCACCTTATTGAAGACCGGGAATGAATTGGGAGCGGCCATTGGAGTTGTGTTGGGGAAAGGGAGCTATGGCTGGAACAGAGGGAATTATTGTTACAAAAGAAGACGGGATCGCTGTTTGAAAGCTATCCCGTCTTCAGTTCCCTCTGTCGCTCTGAATGGCTTGGAGAGCAAACCAACCATACCACAGAACCTCACCTTGCTCCTTTGCAATGCAGGTCGGTTAAAAATAAGACCCATATCATCCAGGATCTCCTCCTGGATGAGAACGCCGACCTGGCTTGCTTCACAGAGACCTGGCTGGGGGAGGATAGTGCGGCTATCTGGGCACAAATCCTCCCAACCGGGTACTCTGTCAGTGAGCAGGTGAGGGGAAGTGGGCGGGGGGGGGGGGCGGAGTGGCTCTAGTCCATAAGAACACTCTGACCTTGACCAGGATACCTGTCCGGAACATGATCCACTTCGAGTGTATGTACCTCTGCCTGAAGACCAGGGATAGTTTAGGGATTCTGCTAGTCTACCGACCACCCCGTTGTCTAGCAGACTCCCTGACCGAGCTGACGCAGCTGGTCTCTGAGCTGCTGTTGGAGACCCCCAGACTGTTAGTCTTGGGGGACTTCAACATCCCGCTCGAGACCAGCTTAACAGGTGCGGCTCGGGAGTTCATGGATACCATGACAAACATGGGCCTATCTCAACTGGTCAACAGGCCTACACATTGTGCGGGTCATACACTTGATGCAGTTTTCTGTACGGAGCAGGAATATCCGTGGGCGTAGGTGGTAAATACCTCCGCATTGTCATGGACGGATCATTTCCTGGTCAAGATGGAGCTTAGAGCCAACATATGCCCCGCCGGGGGTGGTGGACCTATTAGAATGGTCCGCCCTCGAAGGCTAATGGATCCTATTGGATTCCGGAAAGCCTTGGAGGGTTCATTGGTTGGGAATGCCGGTGATCCTGTCGATGCTCTGGTTAACACTTGGAACAACGATCTTACCAGGGCTATCGACACGATCGCTCCCAAGCGTCCTTGCCATCCCGCTTCGAACCGGAGACCTTGGTTCACTCCAGAGCTCAGGAAAATGAAGCGGGTTGGACAACGACTAGAGTGCGAGTGGCAGAAGACTCGTCTCTTGTCTGACAAGACTCGCCATAGGAAATTTCTTAGTTCCTATCGGGAGGCAGTACGTGCAGCGAGAAGAGCCTTCTCCTCTGCACGTATTGCGTCTGTGGAGTCTCGTCCGGCAGAGCTGTTTAGGGTGGTAAGGGAGATGACGCAGGTTCCCCCTGCGCCGAATCCCTTGCTTAACCCAACAACGGCCTGCTGTGACGCTTTTAACAACTACTTTGCAGATAAAATCTCTCAGATAAGAGCCGACTTAGACGCCACTATTGTAACAGAGTCATTAGTTGAGACGTCCAGCGACTCCGCCGATGTAGTTTTACTGGATCAGCTTCAATCTGTGAGTACCGAGGACGTGGACAAGCTGCTTGGTAAGGTTAGGAAGACGACTTGCCCTCTCGACCCTTGCCCATCATGGCTGGCCGCCCGGGGGGGGATGCATTGGTGAGATTCCTTACGGATATCATCAATGCATCCTTCAGGGAAGGACATGTTCCACCTTGTTTAAAGGAAGCGGCTGTGAGGCCGCTTCTGAAAAAGCCTTCCCTGGACCCCCTGGATATGAAAAATTATAGGCCGGTATCATTGCTGCCATTTTTGAGCAAGGTAGTCGAGAGGGCGGTTGCTCTTCAGCTCCAGGCAGTCTTGGATGAAACCAATTATCTAGACCCATTTCAAACCGGCTTTAGGACTGGCTTTGGGGTTGAGACTGCCATGGTTGCCTTGACCGACGATCTGCGTCTGAGCATCGACAGGGGTAGTGTGACCCTGTTGGTGCTCCTAGACCTCTCAGCGGCTTTCGATACAATAGATCACAGTATCCTCTTGGGCCGCCTGAGGAGGTTAGGTATCGGGGGCACTGCTCTGCAGTGGTTCCGGTCCTTCCTCTCGGGTCGGTCCCAGAGGGTGCTGCTCGGGGACTGTAGTTCCGGTAAGAGGGTACTCACTTGCGGGGTCCCTCAAGGAGCTATTCTGTCCCCGATATTATTTAACATCTATATGAAGCCGCTGGGTGAGATAATACGGAGTTATGGTGCTGGGTGTTATCAGTATGCTGATGACACCCAAATCTATTTCTCCGTGTCTCGTTCGTCGGCCTCGAATTCCAATGGCATCTCTTCTCTCAATGACTGTCTTCAAGCGGTAATGGGCTGGATGAGGAAAAACAGATTGAAGTTGAATCCAGACAAGACGGAGGTGCTCACGGTAGCGGCCCCGAAACCAGGAATTGGGTTGCAACCTCCAGTCCTGGATGGGGTCACACTCTCCTCCAGTGACTGTGTTCGCAGCTTGGGGGTGCTTCTTGACTCGTCGCTCCTGATGACGAATCAGGTTAATGTGACGGTCAAGAGCGCCTGTTATCAGCTTCGGCTGATACGCCAGCTGCGCCCGTTTCTGGAAGTAAGGGATCTCGAGACTGTGGTGCACACGCTGGTAACCTCACGTTTAGACTTCTGTAATGCTCTCTACATGGGGCTACCCTTGTGTCTGGTCCAGAAACTGCAGCTAGTCCAAAACATGGCAGCCAGGCTTCTATCAGGAACATCTAGGAGGGATCACATCACTCCTGTTTTGAGGTCCCTCCACTGGCTGCCTATTGGTTTCCGGACTCAATACAAGGTGTTGGTTATTACCTTTAAAGCCCTAAATGGCTTGGGTCCAAGTTATATCAGAGACCGCCTTCTCCCATATAATCCTCCCTGCGCTCTCCGTTCCTCCGGGAGGAACTTGCTGCAGCTTCAAAAAACAAGGCTCGCGGGGACCTCCCGGAGGGCTTTCTCTGTTGTCGCTCCCAGACTCTGGAACGGCCTGCCGGATGAGATCCGTCAACTAACATCTCTGGATAGCTTCAAAAGGGCTATCAAGACGGATCTCTTCCAGCAGGCCTTTCCAGATTAAATTACCCGGTCTTGTAACCTGCGATCAGCGACTGAGTGCTTATTATGCACTTTTTAATTTCCCATTAGCAGGGGTTTGGTCTGTATGAAATTTTTATTAATTTTATTAATTATTAATGTATAATTACGATAATTTTTTACTTAGTTTTACATTGATCTTGATTTAATGGATTTTTAAGGGGGGGAAGGGGAATGTTGTTGTTTTACATTGTATTATTGTATATTTTATTTATCATGTTCACCGCCCGGATTGGTCCGCCATAGGGCGGTATATAAATAAAAATTATTATTATTATTATTATTATTATTATTATTATTAACATGAAAAAAATGATTGCATTCTCTTAAGGAGGTTTCTTCCAGAATGTACTGTGGCTTAATTTTTTCATGTTCAAAAGCACCTTCTGTGATTGGAAAGGAGAGAAATTAAAACCCAGGCAATACATGGCAAAATTGCACTTTTCTGTGTGTTATTGTGCTATTTAAATACTGTGAAGTGTGAATCTCTGGAAAACTCTGTTATGAAAAAACTGTAGATTAGCAATGAAGTGATGGTATGTGGGTTGAGAGAGAGGTTATCCCTTCAAAATTTCATTGACCACTGACCATGGATCATTTGTTAAAATAAATTTTATTTACTGTTCAAGAATAAGATAAACACAATAATAAACAATACACAGAACATAAACACAGATAAACACAAAAACACATGCACATAAAAAACACATTACCATAACTCTCCTTACCCCAACTGTCCTCTCCCCTTTAAAAATAAAAAGACCTCCCACTTCTCTCTAACCATAACGTATGATCCTTCGCGTCTTCTCTTTTCTTCTTATCCTTATTACAACAAAGCTATTTTCATTACTAATCACACCAATAATACATTTCCAACTATTTATAGGTGGAAATAGCACATGTGACATTTATGTAATCTTACACTTTCTGTTAGTCCAAAATAATTGTTTCTCGGGCATCTCATGAGAACATATGAAGAAACATGATGAATGAGACCAAAGGCCTCTCTAGTCCTCTTCCTCCCATCTTTTAGTATAGTATAGAACCTGTAAATTTCTTTTGGTCACAAAACCACTACTTCTAAGTTCTAAGCAACAGGATTTAAAACAGATATTAGCTGAGGTGTTGGTCATCATTGAATGGTATATACCCATCTTGAGAGCTTTTGCCATTACACACTTCTGATGATATTGTTAGGAATGAAAGGTTTCAGGGAGCAGCATTCACTTCAGAGTTCATGAAAACTCAAGCATAATAAATGTCGAAGGGGGGTTGCAGACTGCCAGAAATAGTGCGAATTGAGTCCACTTTCAGGGTTAGGGTTAGTGCTAGGAAATCATGGGAATTGTTGTTTTTTTTTCTGAGACATTGAGCCTTCTCTGTCAGAGAGCTCTGGTGCCACAATAAAATACAGTTCCCATGATTCCCTAACTCTAACCCTAAAAGTGGACTCAATTTGCACTATTTCTGGCAGTCTGCAACCCCCCTTAGTCTAAAGTAACTCAGCATTTTTTTCTCTTTTCCTCCTTCTGATGGTGCTTTTGCTACAAAATACCATAGTTACCTCTCTGTAGAAATAATCAATTATAGATTGTCTATAAAATATTTTATGTAACCAATCTATCTTATATATACTACACTTAAGGAGTGACTGAAAGGCCTCAGCAGAGATTAGACTGCTGATAGAGTCAAAATTGTAATCATTGTTAAGGCTTTCATTGTTTCTCAGTTATAATTAGCTGGGATGCCAGTGTCACTCAGGCTGCATCCACACAACAGAAATAATCCAGGTAGATTCCACTTTAACTCCCATGGCTCAATACTCTGGAATTCTAGGAATTGTAGTTTATTGTGGGATCAGAACTATCTGACAGAGAAGATTAAATGTCTCATAAAACTACAGTTCCCATAATTTCCAAGCATTAAGCCAGGGCAGTTAAAGTGGTGTCAACCTGGATTATTTCTGCAGTGCAGGTGAACCTCAGAGCTAGAGTGACTTGGCTTTTCAGATGCTGTTGGACTACATCTCCCAGCAGTCCACACTGGCTATGCTTTTCATGGCTGATGGAAGTTGCAGTTTAGTTACCAGTGAAAAGTCACTGTAAGTTACCTGTGGAGTTGCCCACCCTGCTCTACATGATAAACTGTACTCAGTTTATTTTAGTCCATGTGAACTGCAGTAGTCTTCCCATTTGTCAAACAAGAGTCACTATTACAACCAAACAACATAGGGCCTCAGCAGACGGAGGCCCCCGAGACGCCGCGGGTCGGAGCGCCGCCGGAGTTCAGCCTCCGGACCGCGGCGCTCCTGCGGCGCATCTAAAAGGAGCACCAAATTGGCGCTCCTTTTAGATGTAAGGGAAAGTGCGCCCTAAAAGCGGCGGGCGCACTTTCCCTGGCTCAAACGGCGCAGCGCATGTGGACGCTGCGCCGTGAGGTCATCCCCAGTGCACCGGCCGTGCGGACGGCCGGCGCTTCTGGGGGCGACCTCGGGGAGAGGAAGGGGCGCCGCTCGTGCGGCTGCCCCTCCTCTTCCCTGCCCGGAAGACGACTCTTTTAGTCGTCTGCCGAGGCCCATAGTCAGTTCATTTTATGAAACACACAGTATAAATACTAAGTCTTCAAGTATTTTACATAGTTTCTCACTAATTTTTACAGTAACGTTATGGTGATATTGTCATCTGCATATTAAGACTTTGGAGGGAGTCTTAGAGGCAAAGGTCAGCCAATAGGGACTGGTTTATAGAATTAGCAATATCAAGTGTTACAGCTTTTCCTATATTATACTAAGCTTCAGAGGTGGAGTTTTAATATTACCCCACAGTAATAAAGTCTTTGCATTTTAGAAAGATGCATCATGAGGAAATCTCTATATGCAGGGATTGCATTCCCCCCCCCCTCCGTATCATGGCATAGTATTGAACTGTGGCTCTGGAAACCAGGTTTTGATTCCCTCACTTGGCCTTGAAAAACCTCAATGGAAAACCTCATCTGAATAAATTTTGCCATGAAAACTCCATGATAGGTTTGCTTTAGGGTCTCCATAAGTCAGAAATGACTTGAAGGTACACAACAACAATAGCAAACCTTTAGGAAAACATTCAATCATAAAATGTTCTCCTCATCCTACTTGCAACCCAATATTTCATCCTCTAGCAGGAACTGTGTGCTCCATTCTGCTGATTGTATACACTGGTTTTCACAGTTAAACTAAGATTGAATGGGGAAAGTGCCTTAATTGTAACTACTGTACTATTTCCTGCTTTGAAGGTGAATGCTGCTCCTACACACTCTGGATGTTTACATAAGGGCTGCTGCCATGCTGCAGAATTAATGCTATTTAACACCACTTTAACTCTCATGGCTCCATTCTATGGAATCCTGGGATTTGTGGTTTCTCTCTGACAAAGAAGGCTAAATATCACAAAACTGCAAATCTCAGGATTCCATAGCATTGAGCCATGGCAGTCAAAATGGTGTCAAACTGCATTGATTCTGCAGTGTAGATGCAGCCAAGTACTTCTCAATATCTATAAAATGGATCAGTATAATACTACATTGAAAAGCAAAAATGAAAAAATAGCATAGCATGACTCTGATAGAGCCAGCAGCCAATTAGTGGTTGTTTGTTGTGGGTGACTTAACAGTTCTGTCCTCAGAATAGCTTGTTTGTGTAGCCCCTTGGCCTCATCTCAGATGATTGCCAATGCACTAATTCTTAGGTTAAAAGAACCGTTTATTATGTGATTGTTGGTTTATCTAATAAATTAGCTTTTTGACCAGAAGTCGTTATCTACACACACAGTTTGTTAACTAACCTGAAGAAAAGTATAATGAAAGCAAATGTTAACACTGTAAATAGAATCATGACTTATCAAAAACCATTTGTTCCCTAAGGAAAATAAAGTGACAACGGGACTATAATATTTCCATTTTAAAAAATCTACTATATGAATCCATTGCTACACATTTCAGAACTTAGTACAAAGGACAGCTCCTGTATTTGACTTACACAGCATGTCTCTACAGTCAGCAAGAACTGTTTAATTATAAGCTGTGAGTGCAACCATTAGAGACTTTCTTAATCATCCATATACAGGATGTCTCCTGTATATGGATGATTAAGATGCCTCACTTTTTTGACATTTGCAAATTACAGACCTCCTAGTATTTTCATGTGAGGTCTGCTCTTTCATCAGTTCTTCTTCCCCATGAGGCCGCATGTGCACAGTCCCAAGTCTTGCCTACAGAAAAAGCAGACCCCCTCCTTGAATTAATGTAACTTGTTTGCATAATTTGTAAGTGTGAAAAGAGCAGGTTTGTGTCACTTCTTCCTTCTACATCTTTATACATGATAAACATGTACACCTTCCAACTTGTATCTTGGTAGTACTCCATTTTAAACCAGGATTGTATGGCCCAATACCATTTTATGCAAAACTCAGAATTGAAAAGACACAGTTATTTTATTCTGAAAGAGACATTGCAAAATAGCTTGCCCTTTCTTGTTGAAGAATCCATGAACTACTAAATGACACAAAATTGGGAGACACAATTAAGAGAGGAGAAAAAGGAATTCAGATTCAAAACGATCTTAACATGCTGAAATACCCAAGCAAAACTAATAAAATTAAGTTGAATTGAGACAAATCTAAAGTCATCATTTTACTGTGAACTTGGACACTATTTCATTAAAAAAAATGGTATCAAATAGCCCTAGTTTTGAAAATCTAATTGACATTTTGCTGTTTAGATACAAAAAATAAAATCAGAGATGGAAATGTGGGAAATCTAGCTTGGCAAGCCATGCATATGAAAATGATCTAGGTATCATAGCAGATCAGGAGATGTACATGAACAATTGGAAAAGCTTTACATATGTTGTCAAACATATGTGGGTTGATCTGTTACATTAACTCTTGCTGAATAGTATGCCGAAAAGTCTCTGTGTACTGCAAGTGATCTGTGTTAAGAAATAAATTATTAGAATAAACCGTTAGATGTGCACTCGGATTTAATAGGGTACTTTCATATTCCACTTTCCACTTGAAGATAGAGGTGCTAATGCTGCTTACAATAAAAAAAATGCAATAATAATATTAAACTACTATACAAACAGACATGTTGTTGTGATACTTCAAATGGAAGGGCCAGAAATTTAACCAAACAAGGATTATAAGCAGGTAAGACAGTAGTATCAGCTTTAAAATTTTCAACAGTAGCACCAACAAAGTGCATATAGGAATAGAATATACTGTATGTGTGTGTCTGTGTCTGTGTCTGTACACACACACACACACACACACACACACACATATACATACTGTGTATAACTTATTGCTGCATTGTTATTGAGTAATAAGGGTCTCCATTATATGTTTCATGAGGAGTTGGAAGAATCCAGGAGACCTAGAATGAGAGGGTACTGAAGATCTAGAAAGCTAAAACCAGGTGGTTTGGATTGATTGAAAACAAGCTTCTGTCAATAAACTGGGTGGTGATAACTAGGGAGTTTATCACACGGGAGGCAAAGCACCCAAATCCCATGGATAAACAGAGATTAAACCCAGGAATATCCCGCAAGAGCGGGATTGTTTTCAGACGATGTCCCCCAACGTTGCCATTATCCTGGAATTAACTTGTGAATAAAGCAGCCAAAACGTGGCACTTTTTATTTGGGATTTTTTTCAAAAATAAGAAAGTGGCCAAAAGTGACCAAATCGCACACTTTAATTAATGGGTTAATTCCAGGATAATGGTGAGGTTGGGGAACGTCATCTGAAAACAATCCCGCTCTTGTTATACTGGTCAATGACCGAATAAAATTATTACGACCTTTTCCCGCTCTTGTGGGATATTCCTAGATTTAATCCCCATTGATCCAAGAGATTTGGGTGCTTCCCTCCCATCTGATAAACTCCTAGGAAAGAGCATCACACAGCAATTCCTAATAATTTAAACATTGGTAGCAAAGAAGCGCTATTTGTGCTTTCTGCACAGAGAAAGCAAAAGAGAGAAAGGGGATACATGAGAGCAGCACTGTACAGAGGTCAGCTGGGGCAAACTCAACCTATGCCTCAGTATTTAAAAGTTTTAGATGCTCTGACAGCTGCTAGAGGCTTGGAAATTCCCATGTGCCCTGCCAGTCTCTTGGTTTACTGAAAAAAAAGTTTAAAAAAAAGGAAACCAAATTAAGACAATGTTTGAATGTCATGTTATAGAGCTGAGTTCCTTTTTTTATTCAGTGGGCCCTACACATTTGCTGTGGTTAGGAGCATAGGACTGCCGTAAAAGTAGAAAAACTGCAAATAAAATACCACTATTTCGTTTACCTAACAGTTAAGACCATACAACTATTTCATTTACCTGTTGTTGTTATTGTTTTTGTTTGTTTGTTTGTTTTTCTGTAGATACAAGATGCCATGGTGGTCCCTAAAACTGAAATTTCAGATTAGGTTGTCATTGCTGCAATATATCTGAAACTGTGCATTAGCACACAAGCAGGATAGAACATAAACTGTCTCCTCCCGAGACCAGCATTTTGTTGCCGCTTGGCAAACTCAGGACCAGGTACTGCCTTCCCATGCTCAGCTGTGTCTTTTTTGGATGCTGAGGGTATAAAATTAGGCCAGTACTGCTTTAACACCTTCATGACTGACTTATAGTCATCTTTTGGCACACTCAGCCCCGGGTTTTGTTTTCCTTTACCATCATTGTCATCTTGGGTTTCAGGGTATAAAACCTGGTCAGAATTGGTCCAATTCCCTCTGCAAGGAAAATTCTGGATTTGCCTTCTGCTAGATTATCTGAGAACTGGACTTTACTATTAGTGGATTCAGTGTTACTCATCTTTCTGTGTAAGCTATCTATTTTCTTCTTTGGTTATATTTACCCCTCATTCATAACTCCTAATATTTTTCTTTCTCTCCCTCCTCTGCTATGGCTCCTGCTTCTTCTATTTCTCCTAATTTGATACCCATCCATTGCCATTCTTCTTTTCACCTTCCTTTTTTGGTGAACTGTCACTCAATTGTTCCCAAAGTCACTGCTGTTCATGATCTCCTTTTCTATAGACATCTTCACCTTCTTATTCTCACTGAAACCTGGCTCCCTGCCCATGACACTGCCACTTCACTTGAAAGATTCTCCTTTTCCCATACTAGTCACCATGAAGGTAGTGAGGGGAGGTTGACTGGGTCTTCTGTTATCTAGTTTGTTGCGCCAGTTCCAGCTTTTTTCCTTTCCACCAACTTACTGTTTCTCTTAGTTTGAGGCCCATGCTGTGAGACTCTTCTTGCCTCAGTACCTGCAGGTTGTACTCATTTACCATCTGCCTGGCCCTGTTTCAACTTTAGTTTCAGATTTCAATTCTTGAGTGACTTTTTCTCTCTCATGATATTCCCATTCTTATTATGGACGATTTTAATATTCAAGTAGATGACTACAATGACCTCGCAATCTCATGCTTTATTTCATTATTGTCTTCCTTTGGACTCAAGCTCTGTTCTGACTCACCCACTCATCCTCTTGGCCACTGCCTTGATCTTGTTCTTATTCAAAATTGTTCTACCGCTTGCTTTTCAGTTACTGAATTCCCTTTGTCTGATCATCATCTTGTCTCATTTGCACTTGTTTATAACCTACCTTCTCATCATCCTGTTACCCGCTCTATTCTGTTAATCCAGAAGCCTTTTCTCAGGCTTTGGTCTTGTCGTTGCCTCCCTTTAATTCTGTTGGTTCTCTAGATTCAGCTGTCTCTTTACTTAACTCAGCTTTATCCCCAACTCTTCATAGCTTGACCCTTTATCAACATACACAGTCCCTCCCTCTAAGCTTCAGTCATGGCTTACTCCCATTGTTTGGTATCTTTATTCCTGTTCTCACACAGCTGAGTGTTTGTGGAGGAAGACCAGAGTATGGTCAGATTATATTAATTATAAAATTATTCATTCTTCTTTCTCTTGTGCCATTTCTTTAGCCAAACAGACTTATTATACATCACTTATTCATGCTAATTACCACTGTCCACAGCGTCTCTTCTCTACTTTTCACTCTCTTTCAAAGCTCTCTCCTTCTCCTCTTCCTCCATCATTTTCTGCTGACAATTTTGCAATTTTTTTTTCCAGTACTAAAATTGAAACCATCAATTTTTTTCTCCCTGTTCCTGAACCCTCCTCATTACCAACATATCAAGTGCCCGCTTGGTCTAAATTTTCTTCTTTTCCCTCTGCCTCATTAGATGAATTATCTAAAATGTTGAAATTTTCAGATCCTACTACCTGCTCTCCGGATCCTGTTCCTTCTCACTATTTCATTACAATTTCTCCTTCTATTCTCCTTTTCCTTTATCAATTCTTTATCATGTCCCTTTCCTTGGGTTTATTTCCTTCTGAGTTTGAACATGCCACAGTCTCTCCAATCTTCAAAAAGTGTTCACTTAACCCAACTTCTCTTTCTGATTATTATCCTATTTCACTGTTGCTTTTCTTCTCAAAAGTTTGGAACATGCTGTTTATGCACAGTGCCTCACCTTTCTTCCTCAGACTTCTATATTGGATCCTTTCCCATCTGGATTTTGCCCTTTACCTTCTACAGAGCCAGCTCTCGCAAAAATAATAGACTGCCTCCCTCAGATCAAGTTGAAAGGCCTATATTCCATCCTTATTCTTCTTGATCTTTCTGCAGCCTTTGATACAATTTATCATTCTCTTCTGTTGGATTCACTTCATGACTTAGGGTTCAGTGATTCTGTTCCAGTTGATTTTAATTTGATTTCTCAGGCTGGTCATTTAATTGATCATGCATCTTCTTCCTTTTCCCTTTCAATTGGGGTTCCTCAGGGCTCCATTCTGGACCTTGGTTCTTTTCTCTTTATGCACTATCTTTAGGTAAACTTACCAGTTTGTATGGTTTTCAATAGCACCTTTATTCTGATGATACTCAACTGTACCTCTCCAATCCTGAATTTTCTTTAAACATCTCATTACAGCATGTCTTTCCAGTATCTCAGCACAAATACTTCATCTCTGCCTTAAACTTAATATGGCAAAGACAGAACTACTCATTTCCCCCAAAAAACCTTCATTACATTGTACATTTTCCATCACTGTCAATAATGTTCCCATCTGTCCTGTGAAAGAATCACGGAGTCTTGGTTTTGCCTTTGACTCTTCTTCGTCCTTTGTTCCTCATATTGAGGCTGTAGCAAAGTCATGTCAGTTTTTCCTTTATAACATCACTAAAATTAGGCCTTTCCTCTTGGATTTCTCCACCAACACTTTAGTGCATTATTCAGTCATTTCCTGTCTTGATTACTGCAATCTTCTTTTGATTGGTCTTTTGTTATCTCATCCTTTGGTTGCCATTCTTCATTCTGGTACTAAGATTATCTTTTTGGCCCATCATTTCGATCATATTACCCTATTGCTGATATCCCTTCACTGTCTACCTATTCCCTCTAAGATTCAGTATAAGATGCTTGATGTAACATCCATGGCCCTGCATAACCTAGCTCCTCCTTAGCTTGCAGCTCTTATCTCTTTTTACCAGCCTATTAGAAATCTGCACCTTGGAAATTCTTGGCTTCTCACCCAGCCAAGGGTTTCCTCCTCCTTGTCTTGGCTTCATCCTTTTTCTTTTGCCGCCCCTTATTCCTAGAATTGCCAGACTGTAAACTTGCAGACTGTTCCTTCCCTCATTGTTTTTAAATTCACATTGAACTTTTTTTCATTTTCTAAAACTTTTGGAATTTCAGATTAATGCTTTACATCTTCAGTATACTTGATTATCTGTACTGGCTGTTTTATTTTATTTTGCATTGTGTGTGTGTGTGTGTGTGTGTGTTTTAAATTGTATTTTAGTATTGCATTTTAGTTATTTTATATTATTGGAATAGTTATAAATGTTTTATTCTGTAACTGTAAATGCCATGTACATGGATGGCACAACAACAACAACAACAACAACAAACTGTCCTAAACTGGTGTCTGGCTGTTGTAATGGACTGGATGAGGGCAAACAAATTGAAGCTTAATCCATTCAAGACAGAAGTGCTCCTGGTCAGTTGAAAGACAGATCTGGGAATAGGGATTCAGCCTGTGTTAGATGAGGTAACACTCCCCCTGAAAACTCAGGTTCGTAGTTTGGGGGTACTTCTGGATTCAGCGATGAGCCTGGAAGCCCAGGTATCAGCAGTGACCAGGAGTGCTTTTGGACAGCTAAAACTTGTGGGCCAACTGCACCTGTTCCTGGAGAAGTCAGATCTGGCCATGGTGGTACATGCCTTGGTGACATCCTGTTTGGATTACTGTAATGTGCTTTATGTGGGGCTGCCTTTGAAAAATGCTCAGAAACTTCAGCTGGTCCAAAGAGCTGCAGCCAGGCTGTTAACTGGAGCTGGTTATAGGGAGCATACAACTCCCTTGTTGCAACAGCTCCATTGGCTGCCAGTCCGTTTCTGGGCACAATTCAAAGTGCTGGTTTTGACCTATAAAGTCCTATATGGCTTGGGTCCAGGCTATTTGAAGGACTGTATCTCCCTGTATGAGCCCCCCAGATTATTGAGGTCATCAGGAGAGGCCCTTCTCTCTGTCCCACCACCTTCTCAGGTGTGTTTGGTCGGAACAAGAGAGAGGACCTTCTCAGTGGCTGCTCCCAAGCTCTGGAACTTGCTCCCTAGGGAAGCCATCCCTGCTGTCCTTCCAGCGGCAGCTAAAGACATTTTTATGCTGCCAGGCCTTCACATGACATGGATGCTGTTTTTGTTTTAAAGAGTTTTAAACTTTAAATTTTAATAATGTAATGTCTTTAATTGTTTTAATTGTTTGTTTTTTAAACTTTATATTTTTAATGTTTTCTACTGTTTTAACTTGGACTGTTTTAGATTTGTTAGCTGCCTTGACTCCTTATGTTGGGATGAAGGCAGGAGGAGGAGGAGGAGGAGGAGGATAATAATTTGTTGTTGTGTGACTTCAAATTGTTTCCATTTTATGGCAATCCTAAGGTAAACCAATCATGGGGTTTTCTTGGCAAGATTTGTTCAGTGAGGGTTTGCCTTAGCAATCTTCTGAGGCTGAGAGAATGTGACTTGCTCAAGATCAGCCAGTGAGTTTCCCTGGCTGAGTAGGAATTCGAACCCTGGCTTTCAGTGCCATAGTTCAGCACTCAAACTACTACACCATGCTGGCCAAATGCTACTTGTTTTCTTCATGTTAAATCTTAAAATTTCCTGTTCACCTTATCTAGTGTCAATGGGGAATGAGTAGTAGTTGGCTCAAGCAATAAAGGTAGATCTAATGTTCCATTTACAGGAAACAGCCTTACAAATAGTTTACTTTCCAGGAATCTAAGTTCTTCTGAGTGAGGAATTTGGCAACCTTCTGCTTAATCTAGCCTTTGATGGACAGATCTTTGTAGGCTGGTAACAGAAATCTTGTATGCACGGTCCCCCTAAGGACAAGTTTGGACATGCTAACCTAGAGTACTACAGGAACACTGGTTTATTGTGAATGAGCAGAGTGCCAGTGCACACTGTTCATCATCCTATTTTCATTAAGAGTGCCTAAACAGCAGATAGAACTGTGCTTCGTGATTTGTTTATTGCATCAATCCAACCAGATAGCTGCTGGACTGTTGGTGCTCTGGCTTATTTATCTTCCAACAGGCAGAGAAAGAAAACATATAATAAACTGTAGTTTCCATCCCTGGGGAAAAGAGAGATAACTTCTGTCTGGTTCACATACTTAATAAACCACAGAGCAAAGTTTCATGGTTTAGATATTCCTACTGCTAGCTGCCACATTTCATGCTGGAATGGGGATTCAAACTCAGGTTTCCAGCATCGTAATCTGGCTCTCAGACCATTATATCACACTGGCTTGAACATTATTTGCTCCAATATACACACTTTCACTGTATGTATATGTGCCTTCAAGTGGCCTGTTGACTTATGGTGACCCCATGAATTTCATAGTGTTTTCTTAGGCAAGGAATCCTCAGAGGTGGTTTTGCTAGTTCCTTCCTCTGAAATACAGCCTGCAGCACTTGGTATTCATTGGTGTTTTCCCATTCAAGTACTAATCGGGGCTGACCCTGCTTAGTTTCCAAGATCAGATAGGATCTGGTACCTTTAGGGCATTTGGGTACTTTCTCTAGTATCCTGGTGGTGAACCTACAACATGCATGCCACAGGACACATGCACCATGGGACTCACCGAGGGCTCAGAAGCCAGAGAAGCCTTACTGTAACACAAAAAAGTGAATTCGGGAACTGCTGGGCTGCCTCCGTCCCGCCTCTTCCACATTCTCATCAGCCACTGCTCCTCCTTCCCAGATGGTGCCCTCTGACCAGTGGCTAATGAGAATGTGGAAGAGGTGAGATGAAGGCAGCCCAGCAGGCCCTGAGTTAACTTTTTGTGTTCTGGCAAGGCTTCTCTGGCCTTCTGAACCCTCAGCAGGGAGGCAGGTAAGAAGTTTCCCTATCTTCCTTTTGGAAGGAAGAGGAGGAGGAGGAGGTGGGGAAGAAGAGGAGGAAGGAAGGAAGAAAGAAAAGAGGGAGGAAGAAGAGTGGAGGTGGAGGCAGCGGATGTAGTGGGGAAAGAGGAAGAGGCAGCCCCCTGCCACCCGTCATTGTGAGAACGATGAGACTGGCTTCGACAGGGCTGGAAGGGCAAAGTCCCATTGCATGGCCGCACCAACATTGAAAACAATGAGACTTGAACATCCATGGATTTTGGTATCCTCGGGGAGATCCGGCAGGCCTTTCCTGATTAGTTCCCCGGCCTCAGGAGTCCCTTTATCCCTCCTTTATTCGGTCATAATTGCTGCCCCGCCTATTATCTGTTTGTTTGGTTGTGACTGTTTTTTAATTATTTGTTTTTAACCATCTTGTTTTAATGTTAAAACTGTTTAATTCTTTTTTAAGGGGTGGGAGGGTTGTGGGATTTGAACTGTATTTTAATATTGTATGAAGTTTTTAAATTGCTGTGAGCCACCTCGATTGCGTGACAGAGAGGCGGGATATAAATAAAACTTATTATTATTATTATCTAGAATGAATCCCCTGGGGATACCAAGGGTTTATTGTACTGGGTGACAAGATATCCTCACCTCAAAGGAGAAATTGTAGGCATCACACAATAAAAACTAAAGATACTAATGTAAATTTGTGCTTCAAAATGGAGGACATTTTGGAGTTCCTCCTGGAGAGGAGGATGAAATGTAGGACATATCCTAGAAAAGGCAAATATTAATTCTGACTAGGCCATCGCCCTCCAACTCCAAGTGATCTTGGAGGAAACCGATTTTCTGGATGCATTTCAAACCGGCTTCAAACCTGGACATGGGGTGGAGACTGCCATGGTCGCTCTGGTGGATGACCTGCGCCTTAGCACTGACAGGGGAAGCATGACCCAGTTGGTGCTTTTGGATCTCTCAGCAGCTTTTGATACGATAGATCATGTCATCCTCTTGGAACACCTGAGAGAGTTAGGAATCAGAGGCACTGTACTTCAGTGGTTCCGCTCCTTCCTCTCGGGCAGGTTCTAGAGGGTGTCACTCAGGGACAGATGCTCCTCAAAAGTGGAGCTAAAATGTGGCATTCCATAGGGCGCCATCCAGTCCCCAATGTTGTTTAACATCTATATGAAGCCCTTCGGAGAGATAATCAGGAGACATGGGGCGGGGTGATATCAATATGCTGATGATACCCAAATATATTTCTCCATGTCTCGGTCAGCTGCTATGACAGCAGATGGCAGCTCTTCCCTCAATCAATGTCTTGAAGTGGTAATGGATTGGATGAGGAAAAACCAACTCAATCTGAATCCAGACAAAACGGAGGTACTTACAGTAGGGGCCCCCAAACCAGGTATTGTGTTGCAACCTCCAGTCCTGGACGGGGTCACACTCTCCACTAAGGACTGTGTTCACAGTCTGGGGGTGCTCCTGGACTTGTCGCTTCACATGACAGATCAGGTGAATGCGGCAGTCAGGAGCGCCTGTTACCAGCTTCAACTGATATGCTAGCTGCACCCTTTCCTGGAAGTAAGGGACCTAGAAATTGTAGTACACGCACTGGTAACCTCATGACTGGACTTCTGCAATGCACTCTACATGGGGCTACCCTTATACCTAACTCAGAAACTACAACTTGTACAAAATATAGCAGCCAGGTTGATCACTGGGACATCGAGGAGTGATCATATTACACCTATTTTGAAATCCCTTCACTGGCTGCCTATTGGTTTCTGAGCACAGTATAAGATGTTGGTGATGACCTTTAAAGCCTTACATGGCTTGGGTCTAACCTTCTTCCATATAATCCGCCCCTCGCCCTCAGGTCCTCTGGGAGGAAGCTGCTTGAGGACATTTTCTGCCACCGCGACCAGACTCTGGAATGCCTTGCTGGAACAGATCCGTCAGATAACCAACTTAAATGGCTTTAAAAAAGCCGTCAAGACGGATCTCTTCCGGCAGGCCTACCCAGAATAAACTACTCATCTATCTTGATCTCCCCCCATCAGACATTTTCTTATATCCTTGCCTTGCCCCAGAATGCCTATTGTTTTAATTTTGTTTATTGTTTAACTTTAGTTTTAACTGAGATTTGTATTTAATGTATTTTTAATGGGGGGTTAATTGTGTTACCTTACACTGTTTCGCTGCTTATTGTAGGGGTTGTTTTATGCATTTGATTTTAGATGTAAGCCACCTTGATGGCAATGGCTAAAGGTGGGGTATAAATAAATAAATAAATAACAACAACAGACAATGATGTTAGCATCTGTTGTTGTTGTGTACCTCCAAGTTGTTTCCGACTTACGGTGACCCTAAGATTGAACTGCCTCCAATGCATGTCTTCAAAGTGCGGTAGCAGTGTCTGGCTGCTACTGCTGCTGCTACTTCATTATGGATTGGGACCAGGAGATAATTTATGGTGTTGTTAATGGGAGGGAGGGAGAAAAAGATAAGAAAATACAGTTGGCTCTTGGTATCCCTTGGCATTATCTTTGTAGATACCAAAATCCATGGATGTTCAAGTCCCTTTATATACAATGGCATAGTAATATCCAGTGGCAATCCCACACCGGGTTTCACCTGGTGCAGGGGGCGGGACTAGTGGGGGTGAGACTTCCAGCATGAGACTTCTGGGACCTGACTTCTGGTGGGCAGGACTTCCAGAATGGTGTGCACCACTCCTTCCCCCTCATGTGCACCAATAGAGTGGCATGCTCGGGAGAGGGTGGTGTGCATGGGAAGCAGAGCTTGTGCATGTGGGGAAGAGAGTGACACTACTGCTGCCCGGCCCTGTCAGAGTGAGCCAAGGTAGGAGGAGGGAGCCTACACCATGTTCGTGGCTACTGTCATCTCTGCCAGCACCACTGCCTCCTCCTCCTCTGCTCTCTGCCTCGAAGTAAATGCCCATTGGAACCAGAGCTGCCACCACCACCACCGCCAGCACTGTTCTTGGTTCTGTTGCGGGTGCCCTGGACTTGGTGCCTGTCAGGAGCTTGGCTCCCTTATCCACCAAGGTGCATAATATGTTTAATATGTTTGTTCTTTTAATTGATGTGTGTTTTAGCCAATGTCTTTCTAACTCATGGTTTTCTGTTAATTGTTGTTGTTCCCTGCCTCAATAAGTGGGGAGAGGTGGGTAAGAAATAACAACAACAACAACAACAACAACAACAACATAAAATGGCAAAATAAAGGTTTACTTTTTGAATTTTTAAAAAAAATATTCTCAAACTGTGGATGGTTGAATCCATAGATGCAGAATCTGTGGATACCGAAGGTTGAGTGTATTATAAATTTGTTTCTAGACTTGGCAGTAGATAATGTCCCTAAATTTTTTTGCATTGGCTGTCTTTGGATACTAGGATAGATTACTTGTTTTCCTTATAGTTGGATTGCTGAGCTGGATTGCTTATCTATATCAAGTCAAGATTTTCTGTGGAGAGGTTGTACGGTGGGGTGCTTTCTGCTTAATCTGAAAATGAATTACTTCCCTGGGTTCATCTACTTCCTCGGTAGGTAGCAACACTGTGGTGTCAAAATCTCCACATAATCTAAGCAAAGCAAAGCAGCTTCATTTATATACCACTTCATACCACACTATGGAGTGTCTAAGTGGTTTACAACTGTACGCTCATTGCCCCCCAACAGTTGGGTACTCATTTTAGCGACCTCGGAAGGATGCAGGCCTGAGTCTAGCCTGAGCCCTGGCTAGTATTGAACCCTCAACCTTGTGGTTTATGAGTGAGTGGCTGCAGTACAGGCATTTAACCACTGCGCCACCAGGGCTCTATCTAAGCCAGGGGTCGGCAACCTACGGCCCACTGAGGCCATGGAACCGGCCTGTGGTCGCTGCTGCGCGTGTGCCACTATTGTCTCTGCTGCACCGTGTGTGATGTGGGGAACCATTTTCATTTCCAAAATGGCGCCCCCGCTCGCGCATGCATGCGCATGACAGCGGTTGCCATTTTGGAATGGCACCGGCATTGTGCGTATGCACACGGCGCCGGTGCCATTTGGCATTACAAAATGGTGCCCTGCCATCGTTCGCATGCGTGTGCAATGCGGGGTACCATTTTGCTTTCCAAAATGGCACCCCGCAGTCGCGCACACATGCGCACGATGATGGGAGTAGTGTGCAGGCGCGTGCAAGCGCACGCACCTCCAGCGCCATTCCCCCCCCTCGGCCTGCCGATGATCGGGGGGCAGGGCAACCGGCCCCACCAGCAAAAAGGTTGCCGACCCCTGATCTAAGCTGTCAACCGTTTGTGGTTTTAAGTATCAATAACTGCCTTTGCTTGATCACACAGTTGTAGTAAATGGATGCACTCTAAAATAGGCACTTATTTGACTCCTGCTTTTTCTTTTCTTTTTTATAATATGAATTCAGTTGAGGAAATGCTGGCTTCCTCAACTGGAGGAAGCAGATAATTTTCAGATAGGAAGCAATAATGTTTCTCCCTATAGGAAACTCTTTTCATTTTCTTTTCTTTTTAAATCACATATGGTAGTCAAACAGCAACACAGTTGGTTTACTAAGAATAAAAGCTCCAAAATTCAGTCAGGCCTACCACTAGCAGAGAGAAATACCCACATCAGATAGCTGATGCTAGAAGGCAGAGGTAGGGTGGAAAACTGGGTGTTTTCCAGAGCCCCACCTGGCAATTCTCTCTGGCTTGGTAAATGCATTTCTTTGTTCATCTGGCACCTTCTGGATCTACTCTGGTGGGAGCCCTGGTGGTGCAGTTGTTAAATGCCGGTACTGTTGCCACTCACTCGCAAGGTTGTGAGCTCAGTACCAGCCAGGAGTTCCAGGGTTGATTCAGCCTGGCATCCTTCTAAGGCCACTAAAATGAGTACCCAGCTTGTTGGGGGAAATTAGCTTACACACTGATACCACTGATAAGTGGTATATGAATGTACTTGCTATTGCTATTGTTACCATTGCAGCTTTTGTTGGGGGAAGATAGTAAGCAGGTACCAGCTGAAGAAGTGACTGATCTGTTGGAGGACATTGGTGGGTGTGTCACATGGCCTGTCCTATGCCCCTTAAGCTAATCTATTGCCCTCAGGTTTGGTGGATGAGGCTGGCCTGTTGTCAGGATCAGACTGAGACCCAGCTGCCACTCTGGTCAGCTTGTGTACTTGCAACAGGAACACAATCTCATTCTTTGCTTCAGGCAGCGAAGTGTTTTGGACTGGTATAGGTTTATTTTCTGTAGCTGCTATTGGTTTTATAACTGGGGTCAGAAAGGTTTACTTACCTGGGGCCAGTCGCTGGTCCCCAGGTCCTCCACCGGGCCAGGGGGGGAAATGGTGGTGCTCACTCGTGCGCGCAGCCCCCACCAGCCAACGCCGCCAACACACGCCGCCGCATGTGCCGCCGCCGCATGCGTCATGACCGCCATTTTGTTTGCCAAAATGGCAGCCGCGACTCGTTTGCACATGCGCAGTACTGCTGCGCATGCGCAAATGAGCCGCGGCTGCCATTTTGGCAAACAAAATGGCGGCCACAGCTCATTTGCACATGCGCAGGGGATTTTCGTGGGGGATCTGTTCTGGACTCCGACTCCCCCCCCCCCCCCCCCCCCCCCCGTGAAAGCAAAAACCTCATAGATATTCAAGCTCCATTTGGCTTGAATGGCCCTGTGCTTCTGCATGCATGCCATTTTAGCCAATAGGGCTTGCCTATTGGACCGCAAACTCAAAGTCTGCGAAAATGGAGGGACAACTGTACTCCAAAGTGCAAGAAATACTATGCAGTACTTCTTAGGTCTGAAGTGTAATTTTTGAAACTGTTCATTGCTTGTGAGCATATCACTGTTTACTTAGAATGGTTCTATCTGATCCTATTTAATTTGTAAACCCGTATAAAATGTGCTTGAAGAATTCTCACAAAGCCAATTGCATGGTTATGAGACTTCAGTGTACCATCCAATTGATCAGCAGCTAAAATATCTAGTTGAACAGAGACCTGATAGGAAAATGAAGTGAGTCCCGGCTACTCATTAGACTGATTTCCAAGTCCATATTGATCTCTGCTCACAAACTAATTTGTAATTATAGCATCTCCTAAATGATCACTTCTGTAGATAACATCATACTGAGCATGAATTGATTCTAGAGCATAAATCAACAGTTCAAATGGTTTCACAGTAGTACACCTTACAATTTCTATATTGCTCTGGGTAAGAAATAAAAATAAACATTATATTTAAAATAAACGTACATTAATATAGTTGCATTTATATTTTATAATATAAAAGCAATTGTAACAAATGGGATGGAATGACTTGGTAACTATTATTATTTCATTTGGCTAATAATATTAAGTTATATTTGTTGTTTGCTTTACACATGCACACACACACACACACACACACAGGTACAGTAGTTCACAATCTTAAGAATCTAAAGAAATCAGTAAAAATGACCACAAACCACGCATCCAATTTGGAAGTTAAAATATTGAAAAGCCAGCAACAAAATGAAGAGGATCTGCCAGGAGAAAAATGTCTTAGCTAGGATTCAAATATATATAATGAGAGTGTACATTGTACATTGGGAAGAGTCTTCCAATGTTATCTCTCTCAGTCAGGTCGAAGATTCAAAGGACACACTCCTTCAGGTAGATGAGAGGTGGCCAGTTTTGGTGATTCTGGCTCCTTGAGACTGCCAGAGACCTCATGTCACCAAAAAGCACAAGAGAAATTGATCAGAAGTGCCTTTTCGTGTGTGGGGGGGATCAATGGGGGCAAATAGCTGAGCCCTGTGGATTATGTATCCCAGCCTTGCATCACTGACACAAAAATAGCAGAGAATATTCCTGGCAGAAAACTTCCATTAGTGAATTGCCTTATCCTCAAATCTCAGTGGTGCACACTGCAACCAAATGGCTAAAAGGCAATTCAAATATTTTCACATGTCCAATTACCCTTCTCATTAACGTAACTGAAAATGTTGAAACAATCTCCGTCACTCAAATGAAGCTGCCTCCATTTTGAGGTATGTCCCAACCCTTCCAGATTGGGCCAAATGCAGAAAAAGGGGCTCGTACCCCATCTGTGCTGCTTTCTCCCTTTCTTCCTAGCAGTGCCCCAGGAGGGCTCTTGCATGCTGAAAGGAGCTTTATTATCTTTGTTTCCCAGGTTTTCCCTTGTCTTTTCACAGCCTTTCCCCCTAGGAGAGCTGGTAGAGGACTGACATAGAAGGTGAAGGAGCATTACAGAAGCGCAGTTACAATTCTCAACTGTTTTTAAAAATGCAATGAAAAATGTTTGTTGTCTGTTCAGTAGGAACACTTACCAGCATTGAACATGAACAGAGCCTGCCCGTTCATGTTCATGTTTCTGCTGGTTAAAGAAAGTGACTATTTTCCCCCAAGTCCCTGCTTTTAGTGAATTATGTAAATTGGTTGGTTAATCTGAGAGCAATTTAAGGGGCAGACATGGGATTTGTGGTTTGTTTGTTTGTTTGTTAACTAATGTTTTATTCTTCCCTGTTTGTTCCTTTGCAATCACTCCTTCAAGCAGAGATCCTAAGATGTGTTTGCTGGTTAAGGGAGGGAGCAGTGGCTGACAGAAGGGAAATGCTGGGAAGGGAGGTTCAATATGCCTCCAGCAGTTGCAGATACAGGATTGAAAACCTTATTTTTTAAAAAAAAATCCCTGAAGTTTAATTCCAAGGTAAATATAGGGAAAAGAAGGGAAGTCTCAGGAATACAAAGATTAGTGGAAAGTAACTTGTGTATTTAGGTCCATGCGGTCACTGTACAAAGTTACAGTAGATAGGTATTGTATTTTCTGACTTAAGATGGGGCTAATAGATAAATACTAACTTTATAGTCTCTGATAAGTTTTAATAGTCTAAGGAAAGTTGGTTTTAGATGTTACATTTCCCAAGCGTCTTACAATAATATTTTGTTGTTTGATTTTGCTTATATGTAGTCTAAGGTACAATTGTTTTGTGACACGTAATGACATGAACAACAATAATGTTTTAGCATTTTAAAGACTAACACATTTCTATGAATTTTGGTCAAGTTTTTTTTTTTTTTTTTTTTTTTGTTACAATAAATGAATAAATCAAATCACCTTTGCAGTCCTATCTATGTTCCCACCCACAGTATTTGGCAAGTTGCACTATTAAGTATTACTGTCTGTTCCTTATATATTTCTGTTCCCTGTGATCTTACTGTCTACAGTCCCCACTCATTAATTCCAGTATTATTTGACTCTTCATGCATCTGATGAAATGGACAGTGTCCAAGAAGGTTATACTATTTAAAAATCTACTGTTTCTTAAGGTGCCACAAGACTTCTAGTTCATTTTAATGTAGCAAACTAATGAAACTAAACCTCTCCAAAGTGTAGTGATATGATCTTTAGCAAATATAATATCTCTTATATTGACTGTAACTATTCTCCTTTTCCTAAATAGATCTCATCCAGGCCACAAATGAGACAAATGTCAACATTCCCCAAATGGCTGATACACTTTTTGAGAGAGCAACAAACAGTAGTTGGGTGGTCGTGTTCAAAGCCTTAGTTACAACACATCATCTAATGGTTCATGGCAATGAGGTAAGCACACTGTAGTCTTAGAGCTAATTTCTACTCAACCCGTAGAAATTGAGTTTTAAAGTAAATATGACTTTTCTTTTAATCTATTTAAATACAGATTGACTCTTTCAGTTGTTAAAAAAATTGAAGTTCTTTCTGGTTTATAGATAGTATTTGAAGCCTTTTGGTATAGTACCTTGATGACTAGCAAGGCTGTTGTGCTATTTCCTATTTAAGAAAGAGACTTCCCTACCTCCCCCCCCCAAAAAAACCTTTATGCATTTCCAGAGAAATAGCATTTTTGATCAATCTTTTGAAGTTTTACTTTCCTCCTTCCATTTCTTTTCTTTTTGAATTCTTCACAAGATATCTTAATTAGAAAGAAGAGTCCTTCACAGATTGGGGTGGGGATGGATAGGGATTAGGCTGTTATCTCAGTAGCCATCCTGTTCCCAAGTCCTTGGTTGGCAGGATGTGACCAGGAACCACAGGGTTTGCCAATGAAAATTCTGATCAACAGTGTCAGCAGCGTGTTCTTCCATCTCCATCTCCTTTTAGCTGAACCAAACAAAGTATCTACCTACAGGATATACCAGGAAAAATTGTTGAATGGTTCCTGAGGAATTCCCTCACCTTCCAAATTTTATTGACCCATCCAAAATTCTTTCAGTGGGTGAAGATTAGGGGTGTCTCTGCAGAATTTCTCTCCCACACACAGGTAATACAAATCCAAGTATGTGCCACAAGGATGGCTGTCGCAGGGAAGCAAGGCGCACACATAATTGTTGTTCCATGTGTGTGCTGCGTGTTGTGTGCCTTCAAGTCATTTCTCACTTACGACAACCCTAAGGTGATCCTACCAGAGGGTTTTCTTGGCATGTTTCTTCAGAGGGGGTTTGCCAGTGCCTTCTTCTGAGGCTGAGAAAGTGTGACTTGCCCAAGTTCACCCAGTAGGTTTTCATGGCTGATCCAAGATTTGAACCCTGGTCTCCACAGTCGTAGTCCAATGCTCAGACCTCTATGCCACACTGGTTCTCTGTTGTGTTTCTTGGTTTCCTAAGAAAATAAATAGGGAATGAAATAAAAAAGACTAGCCACGTTTATCAAATAGAATCATTTCATGTTGACAAACTTGGGATAATTAGTGGTTGTCTTAAACAAGACAACTGGCTTGCATTGATCTTTGAGAAGGTATTTACATGTTCCTGTCAGAGATGGATAGTGTAAAAAATAACCTTTTTCTTCTTTTTGTATAGCCAGATTTCTAATACAGAACATGACCATTGTGCCCTATATATCTGCCCAGAATATTCACCAACTTGTTAGAAATGCTGATAGCACTTCTGAAGCTGAGAAGTATAACTTTTGCTGTACTCAGATGGCCTTTGTGTCCCTTCTCCATCAAAACCGAAGAGACATGACAATTTGAAAGGTCATTGTCTCAGAGTGGTTCTGCATGCAACGCAGCAGAGCATGATGCTCTGAGGACCACTAGAACTACGAGTCTTTTATACAATGGAGAAGACAGATATCATGGTTCTGCTCCTGTACTTTGGTGTGTGTGTGTGTGTGTGTATAGGCCACTTAGTGAAATGATCATATTTTTCACTTCAGATCTCTTCAGGGATACTATGCTCATTCTGGTCAGAGATGGCCACTTGGTAATAACTTCTGGTTTTAAATTTTCCAGAATTTTCTCTACAATGACAATTGTTTCCACAATGCTGATTCCAGGGTTAAGTCTTGGTGTTTTCTGAAGTAGTGATTACCACATACCTGATCTATATTCATCTAGGATGCAGTATTCAGAATATATTTGTACAGAGGTGTAATTGCAATTGAATTGCAACTACATTGTAGAAGTAACACAGTTTGACACGACTTTACCTGTCAGGGTTCCATCATACAGAATCCTGAGATTTGTAGTTTTGTGAAGTACACCAGCACTCTTTGGCAAAGAAGACTAAAGACCTTGTAAAACTATAAATCCCTGAATGACATAGGATGAAGCTACTGCACTTTAAGTGGTGTCAAATTGCATTATTTCTACATTGTAGATCAGGGGTAGGCAACCTTTCCCCTTTAAGGGCCGAGGGACTTCAGCTCCCAGAAGCCTCAGCCATGTTGGCCAATAGTCCCATGTTGGCCAATAGCTCCTGGGATTCTGGGAGCTGAAGTCCCTTGGCCCTTAAAGGGGAAAGGTTGCCTACCCCTGGTGTAGATGCATTCTTAGAAAAGCATAATCAGAATTGAGATTTGGACCATTAAGTTAGTTAACTAGTTAATATGTTAATTTGCTTTTCTTTCAGCTTTATATTCACTGTAAGTTCTTGTAAGGAAAGGTAACTTAGGGTACTCTCTCTCTCAGGAAAGAATACCTAGCAGGATCCTTAGACATTTTGGTGGATTGCCTCAGCAGGCCATCAGTCAAAGGATCTGGCTAACTCTTTATGTAGAAAGCTTGTAAGTGTCAAGGCTCATGATAAAATATTATTCTGTGGGCATGATAAGAAATGAACATACTTGAATGTTATCACTAGTTCTTGGAGTGGACTTCATTCTTCTGGCATCACATTCATTGCAGTGCTTCTCTTGATGTGCATGTGATGACATTAGAAATTTCCCAATTCTTATTATCCTATATCTCAGGATCATGTTGTGTATAGACTGAGCTCCTCCAAAGAAGAAGGATGTCAAGAAATGACAAATATATCATGTAGAGTCTTCCAATAAGGGCTGGATTGTGTGTGGATAAAGGCATTTAGAATATTAACAGATTTTGTGCAAGGATTCAGTGGGTTTGCTCTAGCTGACTAGTAATTAGATTGGGGCTGTGTCTGCACTACAGAAATAATCCAGGTTGACACGTTAAGTGCCATGGAATTATGGGAATTGTTCATTATACAGTAGCCTCTCCCATTTCATAGGGAATCCTTTCTGGACACCCCCCCTCCACAAAAATGGGAAATCAGCAATATTCGAACACTATTGAAAATGATGGCGTGTGCGCCCATGGTGCACACCACCATTTTATCCCTCCCCACTTGCCATCCCACAAAGAGTGAGACCAGAGACTCCAAGTCCTCAAACAGGGAGGGATGACTAATATTCCCATGGTTTTTCACCTAGAAGGAAACATGCTTGTGGGCTTGTCATGAAGTAGTACGAGAACAATGTTAAAGGATAAATTATAACTAATTATTTCCTTTTCGTTCCTTCCTAGAGATTTATTCAGTATTTGGCATCTAGAAACACACTATTCAACCTCAGCAATTTTCTGGACAAAAGTGGATCACATGGTAAGAACCATGCATTTCCTCAACAATGTTTCACTAGTATTTGTACAATGTTCTTGTCACTTGGACAGAAATGCTATTTATTTTCTTTATGGACCATGGCATACATCAGCTAGATTGGTGCAAATATTTACCAAAAACTTGTGTGATAAAGCATAAATGTATTCACTCTTTCTACGAACGTAATCCTTCTGTGAGGATTACCTTACTGCTTCCCTGTAGACCTGAAAATGAAGCAGTTTTGAAATTTAAAAAGCAAGGTAGACTCAAAGATTTTTCCAAGAGGTTTGCTTGTGTGTGTGAATATATCATTAAGAGAAGGGTTAACATGTTTTCAAAATCAGTGATGAAAAATTCCTTCAGGATTAGTCTTTAGAATCAGTGGTAAGCAGATGTCACTTTGTGAAGGTGAGATTCAAGGTTGTGTGTATGTGCATGTACATTAAAGTGGCTTTGTCTCTGGTGTGGTACTGTAATACACAATGAAAATAAAATATTTAATTTTGATTTCTAATGATGAGTGGAGGCTCTTGTTTGATAACTTGTGAAATATCTTAGCCCAAATCAGTATCTTCAAAACAGTTCCTGTGTAGCTTTTATTACTTTTGAAATATGATTTAATAAATTAAGTTTTGTTTCAGTTCCTTATAGTCAGTTGGGAGGCTTGTATCTGTTAATTTTTTTTTGACAATGTTGCTTGGCAGTGTGTCATCCCATATTTGTGAGCATGTGTGGCTTCTGAAAGGAGCATGTGTGGGTGCCTTATTTTTTATCATAGCAAGTAGTTTTCATTTTAAAACTACAAAAAATTGAGAAAGAAGGAGGAAAACAATGTGCTAATTTGAGACGGGATAAATGGAACAGGGAAGATAAATTGTAGGGTCATTCTATGCTGGAATGACTTCTTAGAGTCCTGAAATTTCAATGTTGTTTTCCTTTCCAGAAGGTGTTAAGAAGGAATCTCATATGACAGTTAAATGCACTAAAGCCTGGAGCTATGCACTTAAGAACTAAGCTTCTAAAACTCTGCTATTGTATAAGACTTTTCTCTTATTTCTTGCCTCTTGCTTAGTCAAAACCCCACTGCAGCTGTCCTTCATGAGTACATTGTTGTGATATATCTTAATAAAATTGTCTAGGAGTAGCAGAAGAGACACTTGGAGGTGCTGTCTGCCCTCTGTCCCATATCAGTCTGTATCCAAAATATGTTGGTTATAGTGGTTTGAGTATTGGACTAGGACATTGGGAGAGTAGGGTTCGAATCCCCACTTGGCCATGAAAACCTACTGGATGACCTTGAGGAAGTCACATTATCTCAGCCTCAGAGCCTGGCAAAGGCCAACCCCTCCAAAGAAATCTTGCCAAGAAAACCCTGTGATAGGTTTACCGTAGGGTCTCTGTAAGTCAGAATTGACTTGAAGGCACAGAACAACAATTATTAAAATAAGATCCTTGTTGCTGCAGTCCATTCTTTTCAGTCTTGGATTCTGTTCCATGGTTATTGATTTTGGTTGTTTACCTTTGTATAAATTAGTCCAGGAATGAACAACTCTTCACACTGAAGTTTGGCCAAGAAATGACTTGAAGGAAATATGATGGAAGTCTGAGAAAGCTTGAATTCTGAATTTTTGCTTTCCCTTCCTCCATCCTTCTGTTTAATTGGTTGTACCACATTGATCCTGATACATTCTTTTAGAACAAATGATATCACATTGTAAGAGTATAACTGGCCTGGCCTGCATATTTGCTTCTTTCAGTATCTCCCTTATTTACTGACTTCATCTATTTCAGACAGTAAGCCCCTTGGAGACAGGGCCCTGTCTCATTTCCTATGTAAGCCTGTTGGTAGCATGAACACTGAAGATGTCATAATAGCAATAGCTACATATGGTCAAATTTCTGACCCAATCACAGGCACTGTTTGCATAAGATAGAATTATAATGGCAGCCATCACATGGCATGGTAGAAATTATACTAAAAAGCCCCCCCAGATGTCATTGTACTGTAACTCCAACCATTTCTTACCACTGAATATCCTAGCTGGGACTGTTGGGACTTGCAGTCCAACATCTGGAAGGCTACATCATCCCCACCCCAGTGTATAAAGACAAAAGAACAGCTGATACAAAGTCCTTTTGTGACATAAAACTGCAAAAGTAATCTAAAAAATCTAAAACACACACACACTCCTTTACTTAAAATCCTAGGACCAGCACTGGAAAAGAAGGCTATTTATACACAGGTTATGTGCACCCTTGAAAGTATAGAAGGTATTAATAAGATTCAAGGCTGAAACTATCTTTGACATTTCAGGCTATTATAAGTCAACAAGCGATTTGATGGGACATACGCTCACGTGCATACTATTGTGCCTCTCTGGTTTCTCAGTATAACTCTTTGTAAAAAGATTCATTTGACAGTAACTTAAACAAGTTACAAATGCATCTAAAAAGAACCAGTTTCCTTTTTCTTTTTGAAATTTGTCATATAAGTATCATTTAATCTTGATATGCCCTGTCCATAGATCAGCAGGTGTATTTTAAAATAGAGTAATAGCATATTGCTAAAATCCAACAGTCTTACAGTATTAATGTATGCACTTTCTCTTGATCCACTGTTAAAGACTAAGAATGAAAAAAGGTAAATTGGCCAACACATTATGCCATCTTTTTCCAGGATATGACATGTCCACCTTTATCAGGCGCTACAGTAGATACTTGAATGAAAAAGCATTTTCCTACAGACAAATGGCATTTGATTTTGCAAGAGTGAAGAAAGGGTAAGTTGTCTTTGTCTAATACAGTGCTGTTGGGTCTAATGTAATGACCTACATGTTGCTGTAATTATTACTAACATTGCGCCTGTCATTAAATTCAGTAAAGTTATTAAGAACAATACTGTAGTGTAAGAATATAGGTAGATTGTGATCTGGTATGCAAGCAGTGTGGCTTACAAGCTTTTACAACTCTGCTGTAGGAAATCTGCTGTAGGATTGTGAATAGAAAAATTGGCAATGGGTTGGATCCAAATCAAATCATAATTGGAAGAGAATTATGATTGTTGTTGTTTGTTGTTACTAATGATGATCATGATGATGTCTTTATTATATCCCACACTGTATCCTGGGATCTCAGGGCAGTATGTGAATAACATCAATTAAACAGTTTAAAACAATTTATAATTTAAAACAGTAACAATAATGTTACTAGACTAAAAACATAATAAACAGTTTAACAGATTAAACAATTTAAAACCATGTGAATTTTTCAATAAACTAATAAACAAAAGCCATATTTTTATATGGTGCCAAAATAAAGTCAGCCTTGGCACTGGTCAAGTTGGGGGGCCACAGCCAAGAAGGCCCTCCCCATGTCCTCCCATACTGTCCTCCATAAAATTAGATCCAGACTGCCACCCATAGACTACAGTCTGGGTAGCTGTATATAGGAAGAAGTGCTCCTTCAAACAGTGAGATCCAAAAGTAGGGCATTGAATGTCATCACAAACACCTTGAATTCAGAGCAGAAGTGCATTTCCTGAAGACTGTTGTATGATGGCTACACATTTTGCACCAGCGTCTGAGTCATGTTCAAGGGCAGACCCACACAGAGTTTATAGCAGTAGTCTAATGGGAAGGTTCCAGTACATGAAGTACTTGGTTAACCCTGTCCAGGAAAGGATATAGCTGGTGGACCACACAAAGCAGCCATTCTGAGTGATGTAGGGGGGAAGCAGATGGCGGCCATGGGCCGCCCCGGCAAGCTGCACCGCGGGGCCAAGGTATCCCCACACCTCGGCCCCGCGGCGCAGCTTCGCCGCCCCTGGAAGGAGCGCTAAAATAGCACTCCTTCCACAAGTTGCCAAAGGTGTGCCGCAAAAGGCTGGCGGCGCACCTTTGGCGACTCTTCCGCTGCAGCGTGTGCAAACGCTGCGGCGGGAAGGCATCGTCGGAGCCCCGGCCGTGCGGAGGGGCCGGCACTCCGATGATGCCTTCGGGAAGGGGTTGGGGCGCCCACCGTGCGGCTGCCCCTCCCCTTCCTTGCCCCCAAAATGGCCCTTTTAGCTGTCTGCTTCCCCCCGCAGTCTACCTGGAACTCTCCCAAACTTTATACCAAGGGACAAAGCCTGAGCCAGCTTCCATGATAAGGAGAAGCAGAGCTGGATATCATCATACTGATGGCACTCATTGGAGTAACACACTTCAAATAAATGGAAATGACCAGTGGCAGTGGAGAGGCTGAGGTTGCCCCGGCGGGACTGTTTGCCCTTGCCTGCCTGGCTGAAACACCTGCGGAGGCTGAGAGGGCGGAGCCAACGCTGGGAGAAGCCTCAAAAGCTCCCCGCGCGCCTGAGTAACATCAGTGGCAGCGGAGAGGCTGAGGTTGCCCCGGCGGGACTGTTTGCCCTTGCCTGCCTGGCTGAAACACCTGCGGAGGCTGAGAGGGCGGAGCCAACGCTGGGAGAAGCCTCAAAAGCTCCCTGCGCGCCTGAATAACACCAGTGGCAGCGGAGAGGCTGAGGTTGCCCCGGTGGGACTGTTTGCCCTTGCCTGCCTGGCTGAAACACCTGCGGAGGCTGAGAGGGCAGAGCCAATGCTGGGAGAAGCCTCAAAAGCTCCCTGCGTGCCTGAGTAACACCAGTGGCAGCGGAGAGGCTGAGGTTTCCCCGGCGGGACTATTTGCCCTTGCCTGCCTGGCTGAAACACCTGCGGAGGCTGAGAGGGCAGAGCCAATGCTGGGAGAAGCCTCAAAAGCTCCCTGCGTGCCTGAATAACACCAGTGTCCCTCCGAGGCCCAGGGCAGGACTACTTAAACCCTGCCAGGAACAACTGCCTCGGAGGACACGGTGGCGGCGGCTGGGCCATTGGAAGGTGGGCGTTGGCCTTTTAGGACGCCCGGTACCATCTCCTCCAAGGCACAGCGCCGGTGGCGGCAGAGGCGTGTCCCTCTGAGGCCTAGGGCAGGACTATTTAAGCCTGGATGCGGCAGTGGCGATGGGGTCTTTAAAGATCAAATTGTTACCTCGGATTCATTGGGGATGAGCTTGACATAGACTAATATCTGTTGGTCCACTGGGCCTTTATTATTGATTGGACTTTAAACATTCTTTTACTGGCCCATAGTCCTATAGCTCCCCCCGAGGCTGGAAGGGAGATAGGGGCGGCTATAGAAGTAGTGTTGGGGAATGGGAGGTATGGTCGGAATAGAGGGAACGTATGTTACAAAAGGAGACGGGATCGCTGTTTGAAAGCTATCCCGTCATCAGTTCCCTCTGTTTCCCAGAATGGCTTGGAGAGCAGACCAACCATTCCACAGAACCTCACTCTGCTCCTTTGCAATACCAGGTCAGTAAAGAATAAGACCCACATCATCCAGGACCTCCTCCTGGATGAGGATGCCGACCTGGCTTGCTTTACAGAGACCTGGCTGTTAGAGGATAGTGCTGTTACATGGGCGCAGGCCCTCCCAGCTGGGTACTCTGTTAGTGAGCAGGTGAGGGGAAGTGGGCGGGGGGGGGGGCGCGGAGTGGCTCTAGTTCATAAGAACAACTTGACCTTGACCAGGATACCTGTCCGGAACACAGTCCACTTCGAATGTATGTACCTTAGCCTGAAGACCAGGGATAGTTTGGGGATTTTGCTAGTCTACCGACCACCCCGTTGTCTAGCAGACTCCCTGACTGAGCTGGCACAGCTGGTGTCAGAGCTTTTGTTGGAATCTCCCAGACTTTTAGTTTTGGGGGACTTCAACGTTCCGCTCGAGACCAGTTTAACAGGTGCGGCTCGGGAGTTCATGGAGACCATGACAAACATGGGCCTATCCCAGTTGGTCAACGGGCCACACATTGTGCAGGTCATACACTCGATGCGGTCTTCAGTACGGAACAGGAATATCTGTGGGCGGAGGTTGTAAGTACCTCCGCATTGGCATGGATGGATCATTTCCTGGTCAAGATGGAACTGAAAGCCAATTTCCGCCCCGCCGGGGGTGGTGGACCCATTAGAATGGTCCGCCCTCGAAGGCTAATGGAGCCAATTGGATTCCAGGAAGCCTTAGAGGGGTTAATGGTTGGGAATGCCGGTGATCCTGTCGAGGCTCTGGTTAACACTTGGAACAGCGATCTCACCAGGGCTATCGACACGATTGCTCCCAAGCGTCCTTGCCAGCCCGCTTCAAACCGTAGGCCATGGTATACACCTGAGCTTAGGAGGATGAAGCGGTATGGACAACAACTAGAGCGCACGTGGCGGAAGACTCGGCTCTTATCTGATAGAACTCACCATAGGAACTTTCTTTGTTCCTATTGGGAGGCAATACGTGCAGCAAAGCGAGCTTTCTCCTCTGCACGTATTGCGTCTGCAGAGTCTCGTCCAGCCGAGCTGTTCAAGGTGGTGAGGGAGATGACGCAGGTGTCCCCTGCGCCAAATCCCCTACATAACCCAACAATGGCCTGCTGTGACGCATTTAATAACTTCTTTGCAGATAAAATCTCTCAGATAAGAGCCAACTTGGACGCCACTATTGGAACAGAGTCATTAGGCGAGGTGTCCAGCAACTCCGCCGATGTAGTTATACTGGATCAGCTCCAATCTGTGAGTACCGAGGATGTGGACAAGCTGCTTGGTAAGGTGAGGAAGACAACCTGCCCACTCGACCCTTGCCCATCATGGCTGGCCGTCCAGGGGGGGATGCATTGAGGAGATTCCTTACGGATATCATCAATGCATCCTTTAGGGAAGGACACGTTCCATCCTGTTTGAAGGAAGCGGCTGTTAGGCCGCTCCTGAAAAAACCTTCCCTAGACCCCCTGGATATGAGAAATTATAGGCCAGTGTCACTGCTGCCATTCTTGAGCAAGGTGATCGAGAGGGCGGTTGCTCTTCAGCTCCAAGCTGTCTTGGATGAAACCGATTATCTAGACCCATTTCAAACCGGCTTCAGGACAGTCTTTGGGGTTGAGACTGCCATGGTTGCCTTGACCGACGATCTGCGTCTGAGCATCGACAGGGGTAGTGTGACCCTGTTGGTGCTCTTGGACCTCTCACCGGCTTTTGATACAATAGACCACGGCATTCTCTTGGACCGCCTGAGGGGGTTAGGTATCGGGGGCACTGCTTTGCAGTGGTTCCAGTCCTTCCTCTCGGGTCGGTCCCAGAGGGTGCTGCTCGGGGACTGTAGCTCCTGCAAGAGGGACCTCACTTGTGGGGTCCCTCAGGGGGCTATTTTGTCACCGATATTATTTAACATCTATATTAAGCCGCTGGGTGAGATAATACGGAGTTATGGTGCTGGGTGTTATCAGTACGCTGATGACACCCAAATCTATTTCTCCGTGTCTCGTTCGTCGGCCTCGAATTCCAATGGCATCTCTTCTCTCAATGAATGTCTTCAAGCGGTAATGGGCTGGATGAGGAAAAACAGATTGAAACTGAATCCAGACAAGATGGAGGTGCTCACGGTAGCGGCTCTGAAACCAAGAATTGGGTTGCAACCTCCAGTCCTGGATGGGGCACACTCTCCTCCAGTGACTGTGTTCGCAGTCTGGGAGTGCTTCTTGACTCGTCGCTCCTGATGTCAAATCAGGTAAATGTGACGGTCAAGAGCTCCTGTTAATCAGCTTCGGCTGATACACCAGCTGCGCCCTTTTCTGGAAGTAAGGGATCTCGAGACTGTTGTGCACGCGCTGGTAACCTCACACCTTGACTTCTGTAATGCGCTCTACATGGGGCTACCCTTGTGCCTGGTTCGGAAATTACAGCTGGTACAAAATATGGCAGCCAGGCTTGTTTCAGGAACATCTCAGAGGGACCACATTACTCCAGTTTTGAGGTCCCTCCACTGGCTGCCTATCAGCTTCCGGGCCCGGTACAAGGTGTTGGTTATTACCTTTAAAGCCCTAAATGGCTTGGGTCCAAGCTATCTCAGGGACTGTCTCCTCCCATACAATCCTCCCCACGCTCTTCGGTCCTCCGGGAGGAACTTGCTACAGCCTCAAAAATCGAGGCTTGTGGCTACCTCCCGGAGGGCTTTTTCAGTTGCCGCCCCTAGACTCTGGAACGACCTGCCGGATGAGATCCGTCAGTTAACATCGTTAGACAGCTTCAAAAGGGCTGTCAAGACGGATCTCTTCCGGCAGGCCTTTCCGGATTAATCATTCCCGCCTCGGGTATTCCCTCCCCAGTAATCCTTGCGTGGCCCCATCTAAGGATGGATGAAGAACATTGCCCCACTCCCATCAAAACAGTAACTTGCAAAGTTCCTTTGAAACTGTAGGTAATTTATAATCCCATTCTGTGAAGGTTTTGTAACTTAAGTTTTAGTTGAAAATATGACCTCATTCATTTCCAAGTATATTTATATATATTTATAGTTTTTATGGGTGGGGAGGGGATAACTAGAGTTTTATTTTGAAAGGAAATAATCCATAAAGTTGACAATAAAGGAAGAATACAAAAGAACAAGATCAGTGATTAAAGAGAGAAGGAAATCCACTTGTTAGTCTGTAGTTTATCATGACTAAGGTTGTGGGACACTTGTAGTAAAATTGCTTATTAACTGTTTGGTTTCTTTGGGTAAGCACATTATGTAACTGAATTATAATCACAAATTTGTATTTGATTGGAATATGATTAGGAAACCCAAGAAATGCTAGCAATTTTCTAACATTTGGCTTTGCTGATAGAGATCAGGCATTTCTTTTTCATTACCATCTTCTCTTTCAGTGACCAGATACTTCTCTTGTTGAGTGGTGGAACACTTGATAACTAAATGTTTTCTTGTAATTAAACATTAACTGCTTTCATATTAATGCAAATCTTCCTTCTGAAACTTTGATTATTGATTATTGATCATTAAACTTTGATTATTAAATAATATATTTGTGGTGAATTCTACAGTGTGCAAGTTTCTTTCTTTTTCTTCTTTCTTCTTTTTGTATTTGCAGAGCTGATGGTGTAATGAGGACGATGGTCCCAGAAAAATTACTGAAGAGCATGCCTATATTACAGGGACAAATAGATGCACTTCTTGAGTTTGATGTATGTATCTAAATTTTCATATATGATAAAAGAACCACCTCAGTAAAAATAAAGTATCACATGAGGCCACTGAATGTGCACTTATTCTTTTACTTTTTTTTTTTATAAAAGTCCCTTTTGCACTCCACTCACGTTTCATAGTAGGAATTTGTTCCCCCAATTTTTAGCAGTAATCTGGATTAGCCAGTTTTACATTATTCCACAAGGGAGGATTTCACTGTTTGTGTGACCAAAGATGTAGTTTCCCTCTTCAACTCCTGTTGAGTTGTAAGAGAGCTGAGCTAAACATGCACTTAGCTTTATTACAGTCTTTCTGGATTTTCAGTAGCAGAAGTTGTGCATTCTCTTTGTGCTCAAAACAGGCATAATTTGCAATTTTAAATGTGCCTGAACAATGTATGTGATTATTAATATTCCATATCATGCTGCAAGAAAATCTGGCTCCAGATTTGAAAGTCACAGTGAATAAATTATGGGTTTTTAATTTTTTTTTATGTAGGTTCATCCAAATGAATTGACAAATGGAGTTATAAATGCTGCATTTATGCTTTTGTTCAAAGATCTCATCAAGCTTTTTGCTTGTTACAATGATGGTGTTATTAACTTATTAGGTAAGTAAGTTAATGAGGCATGTTTTAAAAATGTCACAGTTATTAATAGTAATTCTGAAGCATAGCTGTGTTAGTTTGAATAATATCAGTATGCAGAGGGATTTTGTAGCACCTTTGAGACTGTGTGGAATAAATTGTAGCATAAGCTTTTGTGGACTTGGGTCGGAAACAGATGGGCAGGAAAGAATGGCTTCTGGTGATTTGGGGGCATGGCATACAGATGATGCATGTCCCTGGATTGGGTGGAAGCTGTTCTGGAGCCACTGGTAAAAAAACCACAGAAAAGTGCTCCTTGCTGGCAGCCCACTTTAAGACCAGTCTCCACGCAATCTCCGAGTGGAGTGGCCTCTGGCTGCTCTTTCCTGCCCATCTGCTTGACCCCTCGGTCTACTTACTCAGATTCATTTCATAGACCAAATCTGTGAAAACTTTACGCTACAACTTCTTCCACACAGTTAACCTCAAAGGGTCTACAAGATCCCTTTGCATACAGTAATTCTGAAAGTTAACATTATTAGAGAGAAAGGAACAATGGTGATTTCCAAGCCTGTGGGAATAACATTAAACTCTCTCAAATCCATCTCTCTCTCTCTCCCTATCCATAACAAACACAGAACTTTGTAATAGTATTGCTAACTGAATTAGGAAGAAGATACTTTGCAGATCAACTATGCTAGCATGTTTCTGGGTAACATGTAAGAAAGCTCAGCTTAGACCCTAGGTTTGTATAGATTCAATTTGATAAAACAATACAACCAAGCAATACTTTCTTCCTACACCCTTTCCAGTTTTCCACTTTGAACATCCCAAGTATTGTGGCTGCTCACAATATATATACATGTGCTAACTTCCTTTGTGATGATTACTTGGCTGCCCATAATCACTAAAACAGATTAATATCCTTCTTTTGCCTATGACATGCTTCTAATGGTGGGGTGGGAAATTTTCAGAGCAAGAGGTTCCCTAGGAAGCTGTCTTTTGAACAGTATCTTGTTTATAAAAACAGGTCGAATCTCCCTTATCTGAAATGCTTGACACCAGAGGTGTTAAGGATTTTGGAATTGTTTATTTATTTATTTATTTATTTATTAACATTGTGGAACACCTGTATTCACACATATGTGCATAATGAGATATCTTGGATATGGGACCCAACTCTAAGCATAAAACATTATCGCTTCTCGGCCTTTTGGTTAAGATCAAGTGTAGTAAACATAAAATTTATTTATGTTTCATATGCACCTTATACACATAGCCTGAAGGTAATTTTATGCAATAAACTTAAAAATAACTTTGTGCATGAAACAAAGGTTATGTACATTGAACCATCAGAAAGCAAAGGTGTCACCCATGAAAAAAGTTTTGGGTTTTGGAATATTTTGGATTCTGGAATTCTGGGACAGGAAGACTCAACCTGTACTAGTTATATTTTTGTGGCTCAAAAATTATCATATTTCTTTCAGAGAAGTTTTTTGAAATGAAGAAGGGTCAGTGCAAAGATGCTCTTGAAATTTACAAACGGTTTCTGACTAGAATGACAAGAGTATCAGAATTCCTTAAAGTTGCAGAGGTAAGTGAAACTTCCATGGAGGCTTAAAAACTTAGGGGCTTTGCAGACAGATGGCCATGGACCGCCCTGGGAAGTGGAGGATTGGGGCCGAGGCTACCCCACACCTCGGCCCCAATCCACATTTTTGGAGCCTGGGAAAGGAGCACTAAAATAGCGCTCCTTCCTCAAGCCCCAGAAAGGGCGCTGGAAGAGTCGTCGTGTGGCTTTTCCATGGCTCTTCCAGCTCAGCCTGTGCAGAGGCTGGTCTGGGAGGACGCCATCGGAGCACTCACCATGTGTAACAGTGGGCACTCCAATGACGTCCTCAGGAAGGGGTTGGGGCGTCCGGCTGTCCCTCCCCTTTCCTGGCTTCAAGACGGCACTTTGCATTGTCTGCAGAGCCCCTTACTCTACTCTGTCTAGGCCAAGGATAGGCAACCTTTCCCCTTTAAGTGCCGAGGGACTTCAGCTCCCAGAAGCCTCAGCCATGTTGGCCAATAGTCCCATGTTGGCCAATAGCACCTGGGATTCTGGGAGCTGAAGTCCCTCGGCCCTTAAAGGGGAAAGGTTGCCTACCCCTGATCTAGGCATATGTATGAACTGTCCACAGTTCTTCACCTGATAGCAATTTTTTGGTTCCATGTGTGTGTTGATCTATTATGCAGTATATCCATAAATTACAATGGGCAAATCATAATGTGCATTTATTGAATTTGATGGGAGAAGTTCACTGTTCCTTATCTGACGTAGGGAATTCAGTCACCATGTTATGGTTCCATATTCTTGAAATAATGCACTAGATGTGGTCAAATTAATTTTCTGAATTTCTTGCAAAAGGTAGCATAATTTAATTGCCAAGTGATAATAATGGATAAGGGACTGTCTTCCATTGATAGAGATGGTTAGAGTTGGTTTCTGAATTATTGAGATAATGTATGCAAAATATTTTGAATACTCAAAAATGTTCAAATGCCAACTATTCTCTCAAAAGGGTTTAAAATCAATTAATGTGAGTTACTGAAACTTTCAAACAGGTATGAGTTATTTAAAAGTTTACAGTTGCTAAATAGTTACAATTTTCACTTTATCGTCCATATGTTACTGTTTTGTCTTTTCCCCCCTTCTACCGTTCTACTCAAATGAAAGGGACTGTTTCTGCTGCCTAAAAGAGAAAGACAGAATCAGTATGAGCACATGGGGTTGGGGAAGAGGGAGAGGGGTACATTGCCAGCCTAGCTATTCCAAAAAGCAGCACAGGACATGCATTTGGACAAGTTTGGTTGGTGCAAGTTGTGTGAGAGAGTGTATAGGACAGGGGTTGGCAACCTTTCCCCTTTAAGGGCCGAGGGACTTCAGCTCCCAGAATCCCAGGAGCTATTGGCCAACATGGGACTATTGGCCAACATGGCTGAGGCTTCTGGGAGCTGAAGTCCCTCGGCCCTTAAAGGGGAAAGGTTGCCTACCCCTGGTATAGGAGGTGTTTTTCTGTGCACCTGAGGCTGACTTAGGTATGAAATTTAGGGCCGCTACAGACGGGCCCTTTGGGCCGTCCTGGAGGCAGGGATGGGGAAAGGCAGCCGCACGCCGGCCACCTCAACCCCTCCCCAAAGACATCCTGATGCTACGCACCATTATGCATGGCGCACAGCGTCAGGACATCCTTCCAGAGCAGCCTTTTGATGCACTGCGCCAGAAGGGGCACCAAAGAGCCGCATGGCCGCTCTTAGAATGGCCTTTTGCCAGGGTGGCCCAGGGCTGCCCGTCTGCATCCCCCCTTAGAGCAATTGCTTGGAGAACATGGAGGTGAAGAAAGAAGTGAGTTTGAAGGAGTGACTGCTTCTATTCTCCTGTCCAAAGTAGCTATGTGTAGTGCACATGGTACAACGTGGTATTTAGGGAGGGTACTCCATTCAGAATTTTTATGATCAGAGATTGAGGAAACCAGAGACTATTTTCTTATATCTTTCAGTGGCACATTAGTAGTAATAATGATAACATCTGTGTAGGTCTATATTTGGCACCGAGACTTACAAGTCCCTAGAGCTACCTGTTCTGTGGAGAGGAGAATATGCCATGTGATACTATATTTTAGGATATACCTTTTTTTAAAAAAAAACTGTATAAGAAAAGCGAATGTTTATTGTAAATGGAACTTGTAATAATTTACTTTAAAAAGATTAAAATGAACTTTTCATATGTGCTGTGAAGTCAAATTTCTCAACTTTTTCAGGTCTAAAGCCCTGAAAAATGAAAATGTATTTCTGAAACCTTTTTGTTTTTAATTTTCCACAGCAAGTTGGAATTGACAAAGGAGACATTCCTGATCTCACACAAGTAAGTTCTTGTTATACTTACCTGATGATTAAGGTTAATGTTCAGCGTGCAACCTAATGGCTTTACTTTTTAAAGTCAATATTCTGAAAATAGCAACCATTTTGGCTGATGTTGAGCCATCATTTTTTGTTCCCAGAAGAGGATTTTTAAAGGTCTTATCTAATTTAGAGGTATACTGCCCATTCCTTCTCCCTTCAAGATGCAGATTCATCCTAGAAGCTGACAGTGTAAGTAACACATCTGGGGGAGGAAATTCTTAAGTACAGTGTACCTTTAGTATACGCAGGGGATCCATTCCAGACCCTCACCCCCCGAAAAACGTGGGACCTCAAGTCCCATTTGTTTCAATGGCCACACGCTCCCATGGGTGTGCACACCATTGTAGCATCTGGGGCTTGCCATCCGCGTAAGCTTAAAGCAGTGGATGGCAAGCCTGCATATGGGGCAGATGTGCTGTACTGAATCCATGCTTCAATTTAGTACATAATGACACCTGTGCTGGGTTACTTTTTGTCTCTGGACAAGAGATTGATTTAGGACTGCCTTAGTAAGTCCAATATCTAGGTAAGAGGATATAATATCAACAGACAAAGAGCTGCTGTAGTGTAGCAGTCAAGATCTTGAGCTGAAAGCCCCATTTCAAATCTCTGTTCCCTGAGTGACCATAATCTATGTGCTGTCTTATGGCTTTCTTTTGTAATATGTATTGCCCTGCTTTAGAATAATTGGTAAAAAGCTTGTATGGCAATGTATGTGAACTAAACTTTAAACATGCTGCTATATGAAGCCAAAGTAGTTTGACAAAAATTTAATCTAGGGATAAAGCACTTTAAACATATAATTGTGACATCCCTGTCTTCCTTTGGTATAATCATTAAGATTCTTGCAAATGAATGAAAGTGCTTTACCTTAAGTTGCACAATAGCATGATTTCCATTACTTGAAACAAAAGTCATTGAATTAGAGATCCTAAGGTAGAATGGGGTGGTAATATAGTTTGCATGTAGCACTGAAATTAAAGGCAAAGTGATTAACTGCTATAAAGGAGATTATCACATTAATTTTAAAACTGGCTTACCTGATCCGGTTTAAAATTTAAAGTGGCTGGCATCCTGATATTATCAGAAGGAGTTAGCTGCCGAAATTTCCACCCGGGTCCATCCCCGCTCCCAGGGCTGCTCTGACCGCCATTTTCTAAAGCCAGAAAACTCACAGCTTCAAAAAGAGGCACACTGGATCAGGAAAACTGGTTTTAAAATTAATGCGATAATCTCCAAAATTCTTCCTGTATATGTTACTATATACTACCTATTCATATGATATAGGCTCTTCAGTGGTAATCAACTCCTCTTTGGATGCATCCGCACTGCAGAAATAATCTTGTTTGACACCACTTTAACTGCCGTGACTCAATGCTATGGAATGCTGAGATCTGTAGTTTTGTGAGATATTAAATGTTTAATTTAAATTTAAATTTATATTTAATTAATTTAATTTAAATTTAAATGACTCCACTACATGCTTCTAATAAAAACAAAGAATCTAGGTTGCCCAACTGTATGAAGTGCTTTAAAGGTTGTTAAAACCAATCATATGTTCATAAAAAAATGTTGGTTCTGAGATGCACAATTAGCACATAAAGAGTAGCATCTATGAGGAATCAATGCACGGTGTTTCCTTTTCCTGTTCTTCTTCCTATAGAATTTCAGATTGTGAACTTGTGTGTTGTGTGAGGAAACAGTAAACCTATTTTATTATTTTAATGAGAAATTGTACAGATGCTTTGAGACAAATGCAGTATGTGTACAGCCTTGGACTTCTAATGAGTAGTGCATCAATCAGATTCCGCTGGGCATTTTTATTCATATGTTCATTTTATTTATATGTAATTTTATTCATATGTTTATTTCATATTCATTTTTATTCATATACCAGCAAATAGCTATGCAGTCTGTAACGTTACTAATTTCAGTCTGTAATTGTATTTACTTTTTGTTTTGTTAGTTGGCATGTCTCTTTTTTTGAAAAAAGAGCAGCACAATCAGTGATGGCATAGTGCACAGGAGAAAGCACACACTTACAATATAATCATGTACTACTTAGGTGCCAGTCTTACTGAGTTCAGTGGGACTTATTCCCAGGTTTGTATACAATGGCACTCTTGAAAGAACTAGGGATGAGCCATTGTCAAAGTTACATATTCTCAAACTGGGAAGATTATGTGGAAGGCACTTCTTAATATAGAATCGTCTCTTCTTGTTCAAAACATTTGTAAAGCATTCCCGAAGGCATGCTGTTAAAGCTCTTCCGCTGAAAATAGAACTCAAATCTGTCTGGTGACAGAACAACTGAGAAACTCCAGAACCATTGGCTCCTTCCTCTTGGGAAGACATGTACTGGAAATTGTTTTTTTAAGTCCATCCCTCTCCAAGAAGCTAGTTACTGACCCTGTAGCTCTCTGCTTTCATTTATGAGGTGAACTTGGTCATTTCAGTGTCAAGTGAACCTAGGTAACATGGATTTCTACCTCCTGACCAGGTCAATTTCTAACCAAGCAATAGAACAGACAATAACTTTCATTTCCAGTCAGCAGTTACCGGTATTTGTGCTTGGCAATAGAGAAAATGTGTTTAATTGTTCTTGCTGATTCATCTTGATAGTCTTTATTATAAGGTGCTAGCTATTTTTTTTATTGCAAGTACTCAGAAGATTTATTTATTTATTTATTTATTTATTTATTTATTTATTGGATTTATATCCTGCCTTTCTCCCAAAGTGGGATTCAAGGCAGCTTAAATCAGAGGTCGTGTTCAGACCCTAGGCAGATTTGTGATGTTCATGGATTGTTGTTAATGGGCTTGTTGTATACCACCATCAGAAGAAAATGATGGGGATAATTTTATGTTGTGTATTTATGTAGAAAATTCGTATGTATTTTTGGCTTGTTTCTTTTTCTGTTGTAGGCTCCTTCTCTTTTTCTTTGTCTTTCTCTTTCTCTCTGGATAGTGTCTAGCTATGCATGTGTGCTAAAGTTTAATGGGGGGTGGGGGGAAGCAACATTTAAAAGAACTGTTAGTCTCTGTACTCTGATAAAGAAGAACAAGTGATTTTTCCCTCCTTCAGGTTACCACTTTGAATGTTTCAGCTGCAATAACTATACAATTCTTCCTGAGCAAACTTCAGTGAGCTGTTCTTATTTAAGGCTGAAATGGTTTAGCTGCAGATTATTTTAAGAGTAATTTCTTTTTTGAGTCTGCTCTGCTACTCTGTTCAGCTCTGATGACTTGCATGTTTCCCTCTACTTCTGAAGTTCAACAAGCTATCATACAACAGAGTACCTTTTTGTCTGTGGCACACATATGATGAAGGACCATATGATTTCTGTTTTGTTCACCTTTTGGCTAGCAGCACTAAAAGTTTGAAGAGTTTTGAATTTGAAGAGTTTGAATCTTGAAACTTCTTGTATTGAACTAGTATTTCCTATTTTATGTTTTTCAGTAATATTACAAATAATATTACTTCCTTATTCAAGACAGACCCAAAACACACTGCAGAAATAATCCAGTTTGAGACTGTTTTATCTGCCCTGGCTCAGTGCTAGGGGATCCTGGGAATTGTAGTTTATTGTGGCACCAGAGCTCTCTGACAGAGAAGGCTAAATGTCTGCAGTGTGTTTTGGGCCACAGACAAAAATGATCCTTTTTTGGGGGGGGAGGTCTGTCTCAGAATTTCCTTGCCATTGGTTTTTATACTAATACGCTCAAATTGATGTATTTTTAAAATAACTACCACCAGCCAGTTAACCACCAGTCTTTAAATGAGAAAATCTTTGGGCACTTACTTTGCAAGCTGGTGGTTTTGTTCTATACATGTCATAGAGGCAGAAACCATTGTTTTCTGAAGAAGATAAATATTTTAAAGTACTAAAAGGATATGGGCTTCACAAACAAAGGTTTTTAAGTATAGTCTCAGGTAATAGAAACTCTTGATTTTACTTGCAAATTTTGATCTTTAATAGCAGGATGGTTAATCTTTGCCCTTCCAAGATGTTTTGTACTTCAGTTCTCACAATCCTTTACCAGTGAGCATGCTAGGTGATGCTGACAAAAGTTGTAGGTCAAAATATCTGGAGGGCAATAGGTTTCTCACTCATGATTCATAACAGTGAATTGATATGTCTTTGTTGTTAACCCATGGCGACACCATGAATGAAAGACCTCTAGGTTACCCTGTCCTGAGCAGCCCTGCTCAGATCCTGCAGACTCAAGGCTGTAGCTTCCCTCATTGAGTCTATCCATCTCCTCCTACTGCCTTCCATGTTACTAAGCATTATCATCTTTTCTAATGAGTTCTGTCTCCTCATTAAATGGCGAAAGTACATCAGCCTCAGATGAGAGTAGAACTATGTGATTTGATTACTACAGATGGTTCAAAGTGAGGCATCCATTCTAAAAAAAAAAAAAAAACAATTTTAGAAGAGGCTGTAATAAGTTGACGTTTATTTTAATGCTAAAGAAATGCCATCATGATTGGATGCTTTTTTATCTGTAGGGCTGACATATAGCAAGTGAAAACTATCTCGTAATAGATGTAGATGTAAATGGATGGCAAGTGCATTTTTAAAAAAGTGGAGATGCTATATATTAAGTCAAACTATACATCTAGCCCAGGCATGCCTGTTCTTGATACTAGTTCTTCAAAAACTAGCAAAGTCCTTCGTGCTGCTCTAATCAGGTGTCTCTCTTCAAATGATACAGGATACAATCAGGTACTTGCCAAGTCAGTAGATTATATCCAAATTGATTGTAACATGTTAATTGGACCTCAGAATTAGGGTCCACTGTATTTCTGTGCTAAGATAATTTCCTGTGAAATAATTAAACAATTACACTGAAGAATCCACTGTGGGTGGAACAGTTGATCTAGGAAGAAATCTTTGAAAATTTGGGCCTTTGTGATGCCAGATGAGCCATAATTGCAAGCGTTGTCCATTGTTAACCAGATAACTTGTTTAATGACAGTGTAAATCTATTTTATGTATAAAAATACCTTAGGTATTGCTGACCAGAGTTCTCTGTGATCTGAAAAGCAGTGATGATAATGAAAAATCTCCTTTTAAAGACTATGCAATTGATGAACCGGTAATCTTGATAAAATGTCTATTTCTCCTTACCTCTGAAGGTTTTCTTCTTTGGTCACTGACTTTGTGGAAATCTGCTTATCTAGGCACTATTTTTATCCTGGAGTAGCTAAGGACACTGTTAATTGTTTTTACTGTACTTACTTTCTTTCCTATTGTAACAACAGCAAGAGCAGGTTGGGTTATTTTTTTTAAAAAAAAAATGATTACAAAACATGGATAAATGAGGAAGATCAGTTAAATTGTATTAAACTGTTGCTATAGTATTAATACTGTGTGTCCCATCTTTTATTTTATTTTATTTTTTAAAACTACAGTCTTGAATATAAAACAATATCTTTTGACCTTTTTTGAAAACAAAAAGCTTGGTTGCTTGTCTGGGAAAAAAATCTGAAGGCATAATTTACCACTTTTGTGAATAATTCAGACCTGTATCATAAACTTTTTACACACACAAACACACGCATGCACACATACACACACATTTAAGGTGGAACTAAATGTTACGAGAGAGACAGAGCTGCTGCCATTCTCTCTTGTACTCATATCCCTGTAATGTTTTACAGAACACTGTTTACAATGTTATTGCACCATGTACAGTGTGAATGGGTGACATTGTATGAATATAGCATTTCATGTGTTGTGTTAATGAAACTTTTCCCAGCTGGGTACCCTCCAGATATGTTAGTTTACAACTCCCAAAATTGCTGGTAGGGGTAATATGGGAGTATTAGTCCAACACACCTCGAGAACAGTATATTGGAGGAAGCCTATTGTTACAGAGGTGAGAGGCCAAAGTTGAGATACAGCAGCTTCATGGTCCTTTTATTAACATATAGTTCTTCCCTATGTTACAACCCTACTTCACTAAAGGAAACAAATTGACTAAGCTAATTGGGTTGAATGCACAAGCTCTAGTTAAGCATGCAAATACTTATTCGAGTTTTATTGATTACTTTGACCTGTGAATGCTGTTGTTAATTTTAATATATACACACTCTGGCTTCAGTGCATGTTGTTCATACATTTGATTTTCCAATTAATAAAAAAAATATTAACCAACTAATTTCAGTAGCAGCATGGAAATGTTCCCTTTCATATCTGTGTTATTGGATTAAAGTTATGGCATGAGCATGCAAGTAAGTGGTTTTAGAAAGTTAAGAGGAGTCGAGGTACATATTGGACTTCCTAAGAAATTACTTACCTCCATTCCCCATTCCTTCTTTTTAAATATAACTATTTCTTCTGTACTTTAGGCTCCCAGTAGTCTTATGGAGACTCTTGAGCAGCATCTAAACAGTTTGGAAGGAAAGAAAGGAAACAGGTATGTGGAAATATTGTGGATCTGTATGTCAGCTTCCTACACATGGATATGAACATCTAAACACATTTAGTAGCTTCAGATACTGCCAAGCCTAATGCCCACTGATTCTTCTCCTTTAAGAGGAGTGCTGGGGAATGTCATACAGCCTTGCAAACAGTGACCAGAGTTTCCCAGCTTCTGACTGCTAATAGCTCTTCTATTCTTCCTCATCCCATAGCCATGCCTGCTCTTTTCACTATCTCCACTGTAATCCTGTTCCTCATGCCTAACATGATTATTTAAATTTGGGGATAAATAATTTGAGATAACCTCATCAGTTGCTCTTTTTATTGGGAACAACCCTAGAACAGAATTATGCCAGCTATATCTGTGCATGAATATATAGTCATTCTTTAGCCTTAATGAGTTCTGCTGCAGTGTATTGCAACTCTTCTTCCTTTCAGAATATATTAGCACAAGCATGTGTCTTAATGCTAGGCTGCTGCTTATTTCCTGCCAAGAGTAGCTGGCTTACTCAAGCTGCTATCCCTGGGACAGGCAGCATAAGGTAGCATAATATCCTTTTCAGCTAAAGTAGTAGTTTCTGATTAGGGAACACTAAATATGAATGTACTGATTGCATTTATTATAACCACATTAAATGAGCCAAAATAGTGGCTCTTTGGACATTGATATGGATGCCTTTTCCACAGCAGCTGCAAAATGAACATGAACTTTGCGCTCGTTTACTTTTTGGCAGTGACCTTGGAGTTTCCATGATTATTGAAAAGAGATCTCTCAAATAATCTTTCTGAGCTGCCATGTTGATTGTGGCATATAGTGCTGGAGGTTTATTTTGTTTGGCTCATGTACATTTGGTATACAGTATATAACTAATTCACATTTTATAATCCTTTTTAACAGAAAGACAAATGTAATTTATATTCTTTTCCTTCTGTCTGTTCTTCGTTGGTGCTGCCAACACTTGTGTTGTTCATGGCTTAAACTCAATACTCTAATTTTTTCAAGAGCAATATTGCACAGCAGCTGTTGTAAAACAGAACGTAGATGAAATTTATAATAGTTTAGTGCAGTTCAATTAAATTTGTTCGAAAGTATAATCCTAAACAGACTTTGGTGGAAGTCCAAATGAACTCTGCAGGACCTGCCTTTGAGTATACATGCCAAGGACGGGACTTCATATTTGCTAACAGCATTAACTGTTTTCATAAATTCAAATTTATTCTGTTCTGCCAGATATCTCTATCTATTTATACACACATACACACATACATACACATTTCTTCTAGAACTTCATGCAGAGCATACCATGTATATTGAGTAACGGTTTCATAGCTACTTGCCTAGATAAATGTCGAAACTATTTATTCATAACTTTAGGAAGATATGATATTAGGCTGTTAGTAACACATCTTTCTTTATATCTACTTCCCTTTTGTTTATGTACATGGCTGTTTTGCAACATAGTGAAGGGTAAGTAAATCTTTACACTAGTGTTTATGCATGTATCTGTTTTAGCAGGCCTCTCAGTGAAAGGGTAGGATTTACCTAGTTTTATTCTTCTAAATCCTAGTTTGCTGCCTGTAGCTTTATTAGCATACATACCCAGAACTTTGCTTTCAAGATAAAATTCCTATGAAATACTCTTGTGAAAAAACTGAAACATTTTGATTTTATTGGTCCCAGTAAATTATATCCAAAAAAAAATCCAACTGTAGATTTTAGATCCTAATTTTAGTTTATTTTTTTTAAAAAAATAGACAGTATATTAAATGTAGTTTAGTGCACTAACTCTGAAAGATGGGCCCTCTAACTTGATCTGTTAAGAGTAATGTAGGGCCAGTTTGGTATAGAGAATTGAGTACTGGACTAGGAGTCTGAGAGACCAGGGTTCTAATCCCCACTCAGCCTGGTTAATCTTGGTCAAGTCACACACTCTCATTATCGGTGGATGACAATGGCAAACTTCTTCTTAATAAATCTTGCCAAGAAAATCCTATGATAAGGTCACTCTAAGCTGGAATCAATTTGAAGGCATATGGCAACCAAAAGAAGAGTGTAGAGGAAACAAGAAAAAAAATATAGAGAACGAAGTAAATTTTTATAACAGTATGTAGTCAATAAAAGGTGATTGTAAATATTGGACAGAAACACTTGGAATCAATATTAAGAGAACATAGATTTTCAGTTATTGTTCAGATTGTGCAGTGTCTATTTTATGAAACTATTGCTATGCAGATGTGTTCTACTTCTGTAAAAATGTGGTTGTGTTTATATTATAGAAAATGGAAAATATAGAAAAATATGTATGGTTATGCATCATATTATTTGAAATAAGGTAAGCATTCTGCTGGGAGGGGCGAAAACATGGAATGTTGGGGATGACTGGTGATTGGCTGAGTGTCTGAATGGGATTTTAAAAAGGATGTTGTGTGTGACTGTCAGAGATATGAATTAGAGTCAGTTAGAATTGATTTGAGAAGAACTGGGGAGGACAGCAGTCTACAGTCAGAGGCCAGTTGATTAGAGACTGGAATCTATAAATTGCGTTTGAGGAAAGTAAATCTGAATAAGTACATAAGCATATAAGTAACAGTAAGAACTAGTTTTATTCTTCTAAATCCTAGTTTGCTGCCTGTAGCTTTATTAGCATACATACCCAGAACTTTGCTTTCAAGATAAAATTCCTATGAAATACTCTTGTGAAAAAACTGAAACATTTTTATATATGTTTATATGTTCTATACCAAACTGGCCCTGTACTGTATGTTTCAGTACTGTACTGTACTGTAACCTCATGTGTTTGAACAACAAGTAACTCAATAGTTTGATTGTCCTCTTCTGTTAAATGAATTATTTTATTTAAACACACACACACCTTTAGGGTCTGCTATGCTGAGATTCAGTTATTGATAAGGTCAGCTACAGTGGTGGCTATGGTGACAGCACTTTAAATAATCAGAAGAGGGTCATCACTAAGCATGACCATAGTGGCACAAGCACAGGTCCCCAAAGTCTCCAACAGTGAAATATAGACGGAGATGTCATAGTTCAGCAGCTGAGCAGATCCTTGCATATAAATGTTTCCAAGTTCCCCAAATAAGAGTATGAGAGGTAATGGAGCTGCTGCCTGGGTCCTTGGACTGTCACCATCAGATGATACAATACCACAGTGGTTCTCAAACTGGGGTGCAAACCTTGGATGGAGGGTGATAGTTGCTCAAGGTGGGGGCACAAGAAATTTATCAAAATATTATTTATTTAAGGATAGATTCCTTAAAAGTTCCTACCTACCTAAAGAGCCCTGGTGGAGTAAATATCTGTACAGCAGCCACTCACTCACAAACCACAAGCTTGTGTGTTCAGTACCAGCCAGGGCTCAGGCTTGCATCCTTCTGAGGTTGCTAAAATGAGTACCCAACTTGTTGGGGGCAATTAGCTTACAATTGTAAACCACTAGGGAGTGCTTAAGTGCACTAAGTGGTATAGAAATGTACTTGTTATTGCTATATTGCTATTCTCCTTTCTCCCTTCCTTTTTGTCTGACGGTAGAGGTGGTGACACGGTCGAGGTGGAGCAACACAAACAAGGGAGGCATCTCCTGGTGAAGGGATCCTCCAAGGGAGGGGCAGAATGAGAGGAAAGGAGTTTTGCAAATTCTTTAAATAAAGAAGGAGAGGCAGATGGGGGAGTATTAAGAAGTGAGAATGGGAGAAGAGGAAGAAGAAAAATGAGTACTGGAATCACTGGAAAGGTCTGAAGGTAGCCAAGTGGAGCTGAACCTGGGCTTGCCCGAGGGAAGCCAGTGGGAATTGTTGGCCTGAGAGACTCTCTTCAGAATTGGGAGTGCTTGTCTACGGGAAGGGGAAAGTGGAGTCAAACCTATTCAAGACTAAATCATGCCTTGCTGAGGAGATGGTGAGGAAGAGGTGTAGGAGGAAGATGACAATAACATGGAGAATGAAGGGCATGCTTGTTAGAGAGGAGCCAACCTCGTTCTTCCCTTCACTTTCTGATGGTGGGAAGAAGATTCTTCTGTCACAGCAGAGTGATCAGGAGTTGCTCAACATCCCCTCTCCCCATTTTGTTATTGCATAAAAAGCAAGACAAAATCTTCTCAGACTGGGGGGAGAGGACTTCAAGAACAGCCACCCATTGTTGAGTGGGGTTAGCTGTTGCAACAGTATTTTATCTTTCTCTGAAGATGCTAGCCACAGATGCAGGTGAAACATCAGGAATACATTCTTCTAGAACACGGTCTCACAGCCTGAATAACCCACAAAAACCTACAATATTTTGTATTGAGTTAAGTTAGCTGGTGTGTGAGAGAGAGAGACATCCTCAAATAGAAGTAAAGGGGATCACAGGTAAAATGTTTGAGAACCACTGCAACAGTAGGCTATATGGACTATTGGGGTGTCTCATGTAGAGAAAGGTGAACCAATCTCCTTCATGAAAGGTATTCTTAGCTTTCTGCTACATTTCTACAGATGTTCCACTTCAGTAGTTCCTCCAAATTAATCTAAACAGAATTTGGTGGAAACTAATGAAAACCAAAACTATCAATCCATCGAAGCAATCACCTGATCAAGGACAGGAAAATTTACCTTACCAAAACTTGAATATGATTGTATTTGAGAGTTTAAATTTCTAAGCTAACTTTAAAGGTAAGAAACAAAGGCCTATTTTTTTTTATAACTTAAGACCTCTGTTTAACTTTATAAACTTTATAACTCTTTGACCTCTGTTAAAAGGAAATAAATAGTTTTTAAAATGATCAGTGCAACACATCTGCAAAGCAATAGTTTCATAAAATAGAAACTGCACAATCTGAACAATAACTGAAAATCTATATTCCCTTAATATTGATTCCAAGTATTTCTGTTCAATATTTACAATCACCTTTTATTGACTACATACTGCTGCTATAATTACGTTAATTACTGTAATTTGTAATTTGTGGGCATTTGCCTTATTTTGAAACTGTTTTAAATTTGATGTTGTTAAATAATTTTTAAGGGGTGGGAGGGTTGTGGTCTGGGGTTGATCTTATTGTATTGTATTTTTATGTTGGAAGCCTCCCCAATTGCTACGCAGAGGGGCGGGGTATAAATATTATTATTATTATTATTACAGAGATCAATTGCCATGTAAAAGCCCATGTTATTCTAAAACTGTAGGACAAAGATGTAGAAATACATAAATCTCTAAATATAGTTCCTTGCTTTGGACTATGATTCAAGTCTGCTTAAGATATTCCTGAATTGTTTTTCATTTGGGGGAAAACCAAACCCTTTTATGTTCACTCTTCTAGCTCTGGTGCTCCTTCACCCTTAAGCAAGGTAAATATTTCATGTTTTTTTATTTTTAGCCAAGATGATTCTTCTTGCTACATGGTTAAGAAGTTTGAGGATCAAATACTTGTTTTAAGGAACCCAGCTCTCTTTGTTGATATGCTAATTATCAGTGAGAGCCATTTACAATATACAGAATACAAATATGCAAACCAATGTATATGTTATTGCAAACTAAATGTTTTGTTTCTCCAACAATTATATTTATCTCTGCCACCTTTGAAAATGTATATAGCATGATGTAAAGAACAGTAATATGATGCATGCAAAATAATTGCTTGAGTTTTGTTTCCTTTTGATTCTTTGTAATGCTCTATTCATGCTAACACATGGGTTTGTGGACTGGGAGTCAAGTTATTGGGTAAAAATATATATGCACATATAATTTGCCCTAAATATTTTGCAAGTGGGGCAGTATTGCTTGGGGGGTTGTTTTTTCACCTAATTGGGTGGGCATTATAGTTTGAGACATGCCTGCTGCAGATCCATGAGTTCAGAGTAACTACCGTGAATTCTGAGTAGATGCAGTTGTACTGAAGGGCTTGGCTATAAATAATAGATTCTGTAATGTGTTCTGAATGGAAGCTGGAGGCATGGAATTATGTGTAGTGATCTGTGGGCTTTTAATATAGTGATGCTTAAATGTTTGTTGTGTATCTGTTCAGTTGTGTAAAGAAAACATGGATTGTGTGGATTATTTCAGGCTCAGGTTGATGGTAGGATGGAAATTGTTAAAATTCTGGTTAAACTTCTCAAGTGGTTAATTTGCATCAATCCAAATGATAAAGTTGGTGTTATAATGTATTTCAAGTAAGGAGAAGCTTCTGGGTGTGTGAGCTGAGGAAGTTTGTTTCAGGTCAGCCATGAAAATATTTATATACTGTGATGCTATGTAAGTGCCCATGGCAATGCCATTAACTTAAAGGTACATGTTACTGCCAAAGTAAAGTAATTATGAGCAAGTACAAAGTGACAAAGTTTGGTAGGAAGGTATACTGTAGTCCCAAGCAGAATGGTATTCTTGACGGCTTGTAGTCCACCTTTGAGGACTACATCCATACCCATAGTGTTTAGGGTGATGTTTTTTGCAAGGTTGTGGGTAGACTGTATTTCCCCCAGGTCATAAATTGTATCTATCATTTAGCTTGTAATGTTGATGGCATATGGTCTGAGCACTGAGTCCATATACCCAGGTACTCCACCTGTGAAGACTCCAGTGCTTGAGATAATGGGCCATCCTGGGTTATCTGGTTTATATATTTTGGGTGATTGATAATTGATAAGCTAAGGCTCCTGGAGAGAATTTGAGAAATTCTCTGATTAATTTGTATAATACCTTCTGATATCATCTGTAGAATCTGTAGCTAGGATTTTGTAAAATGTGGTTCTAGAAGCTTTTTTCTAAGCTTCCTGTAAAGAATGTTAACTCTGAGATGCAAATCTTTATTGAACTCTCCATCATGACCCCACAATATTTTCTAGAATTGTCACTCTTGGTTCAGATCCCAATGTCCCAATGTGTTGTCACTTTACCATTTCTTATTTGCACTTTCTTGAACATTCACTCTGATTGGAAAGAGCCTTTTGGAACTCTTCACAAACTGCTTAGATTATCCAGTTCTTGAATAATGGGATGTTACAATAGAATATCACAACTTCAGGTCATTTACAAATAATTTAATAGTACTGATCCCTATATAGATCTGTGGAGAACTCCACTGACAGCTGCCTTCCATTGTGAGCACTGTTTCTTTATTTGTACCCTCATTTGTACCCTTTATTTGTACCCTGTTCTTTAACCAATTACTGATTCATAATCGAAGCCTGTTTGTATCCCATAGTCTAAAACCAATTCTGGGTCTCAATTAGAGTAGCCCCAGAAAAGCTTATTTTTAAAAAAATTCCTTAAATGTCTTGTTGCACCTTTAAAATTAAATAATTTATTCCAGCATAAGCTTTTGTGGATTTACTCACCTTCTTTATATGCAAGTTTATGCTCAAATAAATTCACCTTAAAGATGCCACAAATATCTTCCTTTCTTGCTTTTTTTTTTTTTTTTACAAAATATGTAGTGCTCACCAGTCACTCACCCCTATGTTATCTGCTTGTTGATGCTCTTATTCCTGATAATTGTTCTTCCTCAGCAAGGCATATTCTTCCCCATGTTTAAATAATTCTTTCTACTAATTTACCCAGATTAGTTAATGATCCTGAAGTCTTGGCTTCTTCCATATATTAAGATTGACTATTTTAATATTCACTGGTAAGGAAGCTGATTTTAGTGGCACTTTGCACATTTTATGAGCCTTGTATTTGAGTTCCTTAAGAACTCTTGGCTGTATGCCAACCTGGTAACTTATTAATTTTTAATTTGTCAATTAGTCCAAGAACTCCATTTTGTTATTTCTGTTTCACTTGGTTCTTCAAATGCCATATCTAAAAAAGCCTTTCAGGCATAAGTGTCTATCCAACATATATCACTGTAAAGACAAAGGCAAACAAGTTATTCAGCTCCTCTGAAGTTTCTATTCTGTTCCTCCGGGGTAGGCAAACTGTCCCCTTTAAGGGCCGAGGGACTTCAGCTCCCAGAAGCCTCAGCCATGTTGGCCAATAGTCTGGGATGTTGGCCAATAGTCTGAGATTCTGGGAGCTGAAGTCTCTTGGCCCTTAAAGGGGACAGTTTGCCTACCCCATTATGGTAATACTTTCATACTACTATAATCTAATAGTTCAATCACAGTTTAAATAGACTTAAAACAGATTAGTCAGACTAAAAACAGTTTAAATAAGCTAAACATATTAAAGCAGGGGTAGGCAACCTAAGGCCCGGGGGCCGGATGTGGCCCCCTGAGGCCTTTGGACCGGCCCCAGGCTGGTCCCGCCACTGCCCGCCATGATGATATTGATTATTGTTGTTATTACTTGTTCTCGGGGTTTTCTTGGCAAAATCTCCACAGGGGTTTTGCCATGGCTTTTCTGGGGCTGAGAGAGTATGCATGCATATTTTTTTTTATTTTTATTATTTATTTATTTATTTATTTTTGATGCTTCGGCCCCCCAATTGTCTGAGGGACAGCAACCCGGCCCCCGGCTCAAAAAGGTTGCCTACCCCTGTATTAAAGGATATGATGAATTAAAAACTGATTTAAAAAATTTAAAAGTTCTTAAAACATAGACAACAGTCTTTGGTTTATACTGAGGCTCAAAGACTGGTGAACATCCAAGGTTTAACTTGGCCCCTAAATGATAAGAGTGTTGATGCTAATCAGGCCTCCAAGGAAAGTGCATTCTACAGTTGGGCTGCCATGAAAGTCTGAACACAGTGTATTGACCTCAGTGGTAGACACAGGAGGACTCACCCAGCAGGTCTTAATCCTCAGCCAGTTACATATGAGGAGAGGCATTCCCTCAAGTATCAAGGTCCCAAGCCATTTAGAGCTCAAATGTCATCACAAGCACCTTGAAATCAGATCAGAAATGCATCGGCAGCCAGTGCAATTCTATTGAGGCTTACATCACATGCTGACTATATGGTACTGAAGTTAGCCATCAATCTGCTGCAATTTGAACTAGCTTCAGCTTCCAAGTCTTCTTCAAGGGCCACCCCATGTAGAGCAAGAGTCTAGTCAGGAGGTTACCAGTGCATGGACTGCTGTGGCTAAGTTATCTCTTTCTAAGAAAGGCCATAGCTGGCATGCTAGTCAAATCTGGTGCCAAATACTCCAAGCCACAGAGTCTACTTTGACCACCAGTGACAGGAACAGATTTAGGAGCACTCCCAAGCTACGTATCTTCTGTTTTGGGGGAGTGCAACCCCATCCAGAACAGGCTCTTTATCCAGTTCTCAAATCCTAGGGCCACCAGTCCACAGAACCTCTTATCTTACTGGAATTCAGCTTTAGTTTCTTGGCTGTTATCCCATTATATCATCCAGGCACTGATCCTGCACTGCCACAGCCCCAGCTGACTCTGATAACAAGGACAAGTAGAGTTGCCTGTCATCAGCAAACTGATGGCAATCCCCCCCTGATTTCCCCCCAGTGGCTTCATGTAGATGTTGAACAGTATGAGGGATACAATGGTACCCCACAACCTAGTCATCATGGAGATCAACCAGTCCTCCAGGTAGGAGCAGACTCACTGTATAACAATGCCTTCTTCTTATGAATGATGGCAACTCCCACCTCACCCTCCCACCCCCAGCCCTCCAACCCTGGTTGGTGCTTCAATGAGTATCTGGGTGGGCAAAGCTGGAAGAGATCAACTCATCCAAGCTCTTCCACCCAGGCCTCTGTGATACACACCAGATCATCCCCTTCATCCACCAGCAAGTCGTAGATAGTGGTTGTTTTTATTACGGACTAACTTGGTATCCAAGAGCAGCACCAACAGATTAGAGGGCAAGTTGACATGGTGGCCTGAATCTTGAGGAATGCAGGAAGGACTGGAATATAGAACAGATCTCAAGTATTTGCGCAGTTTTTCCCTTACTTGGCACGTCCAACCCTTCAGCACCATACTTCCCTCTGCTCAAAATTAGCTCCATGAGAGTAGAGACCAGCATTCGCCTGATGTCAAAGCCACTCCTTGAGTTCATCTCCAGAATATCTCAGCTGCAGCACCCACCATCACTCATCTATTGGTGGTGTTGGTGTTGGGGTGTCCCTATAATATAGTCCACATGCATACACGCTTAGCAATTGATCATTTTCTCAATGGAAATTTTCTCATTGACTTGCAGTTATAAATTAGCTGAAGACATTTTTATTTAGGCAGGCAATTGGGGGATGAAGTTAATAATAATTATTATTATTATTATTATTATTATTATTATTATTATTATTATTCATTTATATCCCGCCCCTCTGAGCGCAATCGGGGTGGCTAACAACAATAAAATACATCATATAAAATCCTGAGCCACCCCCCCCCTTAAAAAAGTATTAAACTAAGCACATTTAAAACATTTAAATACATAAAAATGAAATAAACTCACATTATCTGAACAACAAAAATAGAAACAACAGAGCAACAGAAGGTGGCAGCGGTAATAAATTTGAAAAGGGCAAGATAAACCGATAAGACAAAATAAAGGATTCTAGAGGCCGGGAATCTAATCTGGAAAGGCCTGCCGGAAGAGATCCGTTTTAACAGCCTTTTTAAAGCTGTTGAGCATGGTAATCTGATGGATCTCATCCAGCAGGTCGTTCCATAACCTGGGGGCAGCTACCAAAAATGCCCTCTGGGAGGTTGCAGACAGCCTAGATTTTAGTGGCTGTAGCAAGTTCCTCCCAGAGGACCAGAATGCGTGGGGAGGATTGTATGGGAGGAGGCGGTCCCAAAGATAGGTTGGACCCAAGCCATTTAGGGCTTTAAAGGTCATAACCAACACCTCATACTGGGCCCGGAAACTAATAGGCAGCCAGTGGAGGGACTTTAACACCGGAGTTATATGGTCCCTCCTAGATTTTACTTCTGTTCTGTGTGCTGTTAATGTATTATGGTTCCCCCCTTCGTTTTAACTATGTGTTTTTAGTTTATGTTTTAATATTGATAATATTTAATTATTTTTTTAACTTTTGTAATCAATGCTTTTACTTATGTCTTTTAAAATTATTGTAATCTGCCTTGAATCCCATTGTGGGAGAAAGGCAGGATATAAATTCTTGAAATAAATACATTCATGTCTATTTCACATATTACAAAACTATGTTCCTATACGTTTTTTAATTTAATACTAAGGCACCTAAAGCTCCATTCTTTTTTGTGTTAAACCCCCTAATCTCACATTCCCAATCTCAGAATTGCCAAATCCTTTATAATTACCTGCATTCCAATTTTTGTGTATAAATATTTAATGGAGTGATGTAACACCTTGGAAACAATAATAATGTTTGGTAAAGTGAAAAGCAGTAGGCAACAAGGAAGACCACACACTGCAGATGGATTCAATCAAGGAAGCCACGGCCCTGAATTTGCAAGACTTGAGTAAGGCAGATCTTGGAAGTCTCTGATTCATAGGGTTGCTGTAGGTCAAAGTTGTCTTCAAGTCAAATAACAACAAGAAGGTGTTATTTCCTATTAAATGTGTGGGGCTACTGAATTCTAAAAGTGGATTACGGTGTGGTATTTTCCTTCAGGGATCAAAGTATGGGTATTGTTTCCTCTGCCTGTTTTGAAGCAAAACTTATTTTAAAACGTGTTTGGTTTCTAAGTCTTGGTATGTGTAAAGAACTTCACTATCCTGTATAATTGACCCTTGATGGTAGACATATGGTTGCTTTAAAAAAAAACAACTTGATAGTGTGGAGAGGCCTTTAACACTAGACTCGCACAACAAAGGAGTGCCCTTGCCTTAAACATCTTCTGATGAGATCTTTTCCACAGTGGATGCTGTCAAGATGCCAATTTCTGTCAGGGCAGGAAAATTCAAGATCTTGCTTAGTCAGTGATGCCCAGATAGTATCAAGCTGCTGTGAACAGGGAAGAGTTCAGGATCAGTGTTTTAAACTGCTGTTAATTCTATGACTTCTTTATCTTCCTGGTTTGATTCTTAAGATAAACTTGTGTGTGTTCTCTTCCCTTCTTTATGGGATAGCCAAAGTAACAAAGCACTTCTAATCTGCCAGGCTTTGCTGTGGGAGTAGTAAAAGTAAATTGTGACATATAAAATACCACCACGTTGGGTCACACTACATGTTACATTCATCCTGTCACATGCAATTTTTCTTTTCAAAACAGCGACTTTAGAGAGTCCAATCTAGGCTGACACCCTGCTACAGAAGTACACAGGCTCTAACTATTCTCAATCTCCTATTATAATATGAATCAGACTGCTTAATTTTTGCAATTTGTGTGGAAGGAAAGGCTCTTCTTAGAAGGAGGGGCATTAGATATTAAAGATGACATAGTAAATATGTCAAAATGCAGATTGTGCTGAAAACTGCTATAAAGTAGGGCTGGGCAACTGAGATGGGGTGCTGGCTAACCTGCTAGGACATGCTGCACTTTAAATAACCTCCATCCTCAGTTGGTATCTGACACTTGGATCTGCCATTGTCACATTTTCTTTGACCCTTGAACTTAACTTATCCTTTTTTAAAATCCCTTTAAAAAAAACACTAAAAATGTTGGAATATTGGGAGGTAACTTTTGGCATGTAAAAATATTTATGTTTGTACATTAAACCTTTACAAAATATAGGAACAAGGCATTCAGCTTACCTGCATTCAAGTTTTGTGCTTTATATAAGGAATGTATCTTTTAATTAATTAAATAGAATTAATGAATGCTCAATACTGGGTTGAGAATGCCTTACTAAACAACAAACCTGTCATCAAGAAGAGATCTCTATTTTCTGCTGGGAGCTGTAATATTTTGTATGGATTTTTAAATCATTTTTGCTCTTGAGGAAGAAATAGAGATGCTTAATGTAACCACTATTTAAAAAATAGGCAGATATTCTTCATGTTTCTATGTATTTATGAGTTTTTCTTGTACAGTCTTCTCCAGCCACAACTGTCACATCTCCTAATTCTACCCCAGCAAAAAGTATTGATACGTCTCCTCCAGTTGATCTCTTTGCAACTTCTTCTACCACTGCCCCAGTCAGGTTAGTTTTTCAATAACTAAAAGATTTTGTTTAAAAGTACTGGGTTCAAAGAGCATTGCTATATAGAGAATTACCTTCTCTAAAGATACTACAGTATCAGCTGTCTTTTATATGCGTTAGAAGCTACTTTCCACTGTTCAGGTGGAGGTGAACAACTTATTTTGCAAAGATGCTACACATCAGGTCCATAACATGAATATGCACAGTTAATGCACCCTCCTCCCATGCACTAGTGCATGTCCTGCTTCTAATTTCGTCTTCCTTCTATATCTTCAGGGAAAGCCCTCTTGAGGATACCATCACCTGTAGAGGCTCACGTAACAGGCACATAGGAGAGGGCTTTCTCCCATGTTGATCTCATATTGTGGAATACATTCTCCTCAGATTTGGGATCAATCCCTGATGATGCTGTTTTGGAAAGAATGTGAAGGCACATCTCTTGACTGGCATTTTAAACTGTTTTGATGTTTATTGATTAATTTAATAATTTTAATACTTTTATTGTTTAATTTGTTTTTACTGATTATTGTTAGCCACCTTGAATGTGTGTGTGTGTTTTATTGGAAAGGCAAAATAAGTAAGGGGAAAGTAAATAGACAGAGAAGGAAGTCAGCACCTTATCCAGGTGTGCCACAAAGCCTTTCTGCCTTTGTTGCTTGTAGCAGCCATGTTGTACATAAATTATCTATAGGTTATAGGATTGCAGCTGTACCACCATAAGTACTTGTAGTTGCCTTCCTGGTTATTTTCTTGAATACACCATCATTGTCTTTGTTAACTCTTTTCATACTAGCTTCAACCCTTTCAAAATTACAAGATTTTTATGTCTTATTTTCATAATAGTGCTTCCAAACCCTCCAGTGATCTTCTAGATCTTCAGCCAGACTTCGCATCTACTACTGCACCAGCAGCATCAGCAGCTCCTGCTGGGGCAACCTCATGGGGAGGTAAAGATATTCTCAGATTTCTTGACTATCTTGAATCAGGGTAATGCCAGATATGATTGTGGGCAGGATTCTTTCCTCACTGTGCGCCTTCACTTCACTTCTTCTTCTTCTTTTTTTTTTTTTGCTAGTGATAGCCATTCTGTAGACTTTATGAATCACTTCATATTTCATTTTGCATGTTTTACAACTGTACTATGAACCAACCAAAGCTGCAAAATTATCAAGCTGCTTTTTTTATTAAGATGGATTTAATAATAATAATAATAATAATAATAATAATAATAATAATAATTTTTATCCCACCCCTCTGCGTAACACAACCAGGGTGGCTTCCAATATTAAAATACACATTTCATATCCCACAATCCCACCCACCCCTTAAAATACTATTAAACAATGACAATTTAAAACACACACTTAAAATAATAATACAAATAAACAATAACTGCAGCAGAATCAGGGGAGCAGGTTGGGCTGTCTCTTGATGGCTGGGATATCTATTCAGGAAAGGCCTGCTGGAAGAGATCCGTCTTAACAGCCTTTTTAAACCTGTTCAAGGTGGTACTATGACGGATCTCATCTGGCAGGCCATTCCACAATCTGGGAGTGGTTCCCGAAAAGGTCCTCTGGGCGGTTGTGGACAGTATAGTTTTTATAGGCTGCAGCAGATTCCTTCCAGAGGACCTGATTGTGTGGGGCGGATTATATGGGAGGAGGCAGTCCCGAAGATAGGGCTTTAAAGGTGATAACCAACACCTTGTACTGGGCCCGGAAGCTAATGGGCAGCCAGTGAAGTGATCTCAGCATCAGTGTTATATGGTCTCTTCTCGATGTTCCTGAGACCGGCCTGGCTGCCATATTCTGTACTAGTTGAAGTTTCTGGACCAAGTACAAGGGTAGCCCCATGTAGAGTGCATTACAGAAATCAAGACGAGAGGTTACCAGCACATGCACCACAGTTTCATGGTCCCTAACTTCCAGTAAAGGGTGCAGCTGGCATATCAGCCGAAGCTGATAACAGGCACTCCTGACCGTTGCATTTTCCTGATTTATCATCTGGAGTGACGGATCCAGGTGCACCCCCATACTGCCAACACAGTCTTTAGAGAAGAATGTGACCCAATCCAGGACTGGAGGTTGCATCTCATATTTCATAATATCTAGACTATATTTCTATATGTGACAGAGTCATTCTTAAAAATATCTAATTCAAGGGCCATTAAGTCTTTATAAATGTACTGTAATATTTAGAGTAGGCACAAAGTCGAATTACTTTTCTAAAAGGCTTAGCGGCCACTTGTTCTAGTCTTGCTAATTTAATATAACACTTAATGAAAACATAGTACTCAGAGTTTTTGTGCTTGACTAGTTCTAGGATGAACTGTGGCTATCTGGAGATAACAACAGTGGCCTGTAGGGCAGGAGAGGGTGAAATGAAGATGCTACATCCACTGCTAATTCACCAGGGGGACAAGGCTCATTCATGTCACTGAGTTGCATGCACCACGATGGACATGGAAGAAGTTTGATGGGGTTCTGGTGTCATCCTCCTGCTCAGCTGTCACTCTGCAGTAGCAGTTGTTTATTTCCACTTTATAATCTGCTGCTGAAAAATATACTTCTAGTGCCCTTTGAGGAAAAACCACACAAGACGAGTATTCTTGGTGTGCACCTCTGTTTTTGCATTTCAAACAAATGGATATATATGAAAATAAAAACTGAATTATAAAGAAATCATAGTACAATGTTAGAAATTTTTTAACTGCATTTCAGTCAAGTTCCAAGATAGATAAGAAGTCTGGAAATTTACAAGGACAGGATCATGACTTGAGAAAAGCAATAACTACAGCTTCCAATTTTTGTTTTAAGCATGTATATTATAACATGTCTGGCTAGAGTGACAATCTGTCATGGATTTGACTAAACATTGACTTTATGAAACCTGGAAATGTATTGTACTTACAAGAAAGATTAAGCTCAGAATTGTAATCCTGAATTCTGAATTTCTTTCCAGTTTCCATTGTTTCTTTCCATATTTCAGTTATTCATAAAATCATAGAGTTGGATTTTATTTTATATTTCATACCTTATTCCATATTTCAAATTGCCTGGCAGAGGGGCGGGCTACAAATAAAAATTTATTATTATTATTTATTAAATGCTATTTTATAAACAAATTTGTTGAAATCTTTTTTCTTCTGGCAAGTCTGCAGTAAATCAGTCTGGCTCAATCCAAAGTGTTCTCCATTTCTGCTGATCATTATATCCATTAGAGTAATAAAATGCTGACCCTGAATTTTGCTCTCATTTTACATTTGACTTGCCTAAACAAAAGCACTATATCTCAAACTATGTTGGGTTTTAATTCTCTCCTGCAAAAGGAATGTGACATTTAAAACTTGAATGCCTTAAATTGCCATTAAATATGCAGCACACTGGAATCACCATGGAAGCTGCTCAGAAAACTTTCTAACACCTCAAATTAATATGGCTATTCTGGCTGCAGAAATTTGTTATGATGGAAGGCTCAAATTTAGCCATATGAAGGAGGAATCCTTCCAATTGGTGTGTCTACTGAAATGGGTTCCAAGTCCATGTTCACCTCTAAGAGAATTTGGATTTTGACATAAGCAAGTGGCTTCTGTTTGCAAAAAATTAAAACATAGATTCCTTGTTATGACAAACTTCCTATAACTAATAATAGTTGCAGCATTATTCATTTGCATGTTGTTTTACAGAGCTCTAGAGGCCAGGAGTTTACATAGATGTTTAGGCACCCAAAGATTACACTTACGGTAATCTTAAAAATCTCAATACATGCTGGATTCAGCATTCCCAGTGCAGCCCAGCAGATCCATATTGTGGAACACCAAGTGTTTAATAATGTCTCTGGACTATCTGCCTGCCAAGGACAACAAAAATGGGCTTTTTGTAAAGTAGTTGGTTGGTGGACAACTATGCATAATCAGTGGCTTGCGTTCCAGTTGCCCAACATGTCCTACTTATCCTTTGTCACAGATAGAGCAGTGAAGCACCTACTGTTGGAATTTCTTTTTAAGCCTTTCATATCTGGGGTATTTTACCAGTAGAAGGAATAGGAATTAGCTACCAAACTAACAGTCTGTCAACTTCTTTCTTTCAATGCATTTGACAGACGTATGGATCTGCATGAATGAGTGTGGAGGAAGGCAGCAAGGAGCAAAAACAGCAGCACAGAACAAAAACAGTTCATGTGCTCCCCTTGTAAGATAAAAGGACTTGCCAAAGTTGGGTTTTGACCATTTTTTTTTATAAAGGATAAAGAATATGTTTGCAATGGAATCTATGATGTATGTGTGTATGTGCCTTCAAGTCAGTTGCTGGCTTATAGTGATACCACAAATTTCATAGGTTTTCTTAGGTAAGTGATACTTAGATGTGGTTTTGCTAGTTCCTCCCTCTGAAATATAGCCTATAGCACCTGGTATTCCTTGACAGTCTCCCATCCAACTACTAACCAGGGCTTGCTTAGCTTCTAAGAACAGACAGGATCTGGTCCCTTTAGGGTAGTTGGACACTAGAACTTAAATTGACCACCTTGCCCATATTAAAAAGTTTTCATAGGGCTGTCCTATGTTTACGATAGGACACATTTAAAAAAATACTGAGGAGGAGAGTACCAGCAATAACCCAGTTGCAGTTTGACTTCTTGTACAATAAATTACAGAACTGAGAACTCCAAAAAGGCACAAGAGATTGTACATTATGTAAAAACTGACATATAGGAAATCTTAGAATCAGTTTAGTATGTAGATTGACTCAAGATGATAACTATTAATATGGGTTAACTGGATACTTGGATAAGTTAAGGCAAAGGAGTGCCCAATCTTTTTGGGCCCATGGGCACACTTGGAATTCTGAGGAAGTGGTGTGGGCATCACACACATGTATACACACAGAGATGGATTCTATTTGAGGCATGGCCAGCCACAAAATGACACAAATGGACTGAGGCCCGAAACAGACAGGCAGACAGGGGCAGCTTCTGGCTGCTCCGGGTATGTGACATTTAGATGGTGCATGCCCCCAGAGTGCCCGGAAGCCACCCAGGGCTGCCTAAGGTGGCCCCAAACTGATCCTAAAAGCAGCGGATCTTTTCCGCTCCTTGCCGCAGTCCATTTGGGACCATGGCAGGAGATGCCCTCGGGGCCACAGCATGTGTTCACCACAGCCCCAGGGCAATCGGGCCAGGAGCAGCTTCTGGCCACTCCTTCCTGCCCATTTGTTTTGCTCCAAAGCTGAAAACAGGAAATAAACACTTAAGTCATCCTAGATAAGATAAAAATGAATATGACTTGTAACAAGTAATGTAAGTCACACTGAATTAAATAGATCTACTCTAGGTAGTACTAATATTGAATTTTGCCCACAATCATGAATTAATCTGATTTTACACAGGATGCTCCCCAAAAACACCCTCAGATTTTGTCTGTAGATTGCATAGTAAAAACAAGCAACACCATGCCACAAAAACAGAAACCTAAGTCCTAAGATTCTGTATCTATTTAATTTCAGGTTGTGTAGCTGGCTTGTGTGGCCGTTTATTAGATTTTAGAAAATGACATGAATAAAATACCTCTGTCTGTTTTCTTTCATTTCATTAATTTGATACTATTCACTCAGCAATGTGTGATTCTATCATCTTTGAGTTTACAAACCAGTAGACATTCCTGCTACAGTAGAAAAGTGGGTGCTTGTGGCATAACTGTTCATATTTTATGTCCTAACCGGGGTCTTTGAGCAAATGTGTTTTATACTTTTTAATAGCATTTCAAACTGTGCCTGAGGGGAAAATAACAGTTGACTTCTTGTAGTACAAACAGATTTGTGGTAAATAATGCCAGTAGCAGGTTATGGCATGCCAACTCCCTCCATGCTAAGGTCTATGTACCCTACAGTTAAAGAGTGGGTCCATGCACACATGCATTCACATGGCCCTTTAAAATAAAGTACAGTGGGCCCTTGATATCCACTGAGGTTTGGTTCTAGGACACCCCATGAATACCAAACACCGTGGATGCTCAAGTCCCATTAAATACAATGGCATAGTAAAATGGTTTCCATTATACAGTGGTACCTCGACATACGAGTTTAATTCGTTCCGTAACCTTGCTCGTATGTCAAATTGCTCGTATCTCAAAGCATCTCAATTTTCCCCATTGAAATTAATTGAAATGTAGTGTGCGGTGTAGTGTGCGATTCCTCGTATCTCAAATCTTGCTCTCATCTCAAAGCAAAATATTGCTCGCTCAGCGGCTCGTATCTCAAAACACTCGTATATCAGGGCACTCGTATGTCGAGGTACCACTGTATAAAATGGCAAAACCAAGGTTTGCTTTTTGGAATATATATTATATTTGAATATTTTTAAGCCATGGGTGCTTGAATCCATTGATTAAAAAAATCAGTGGAAGGGAGGATATGGAGGGCTTGACTGTATTCAGTGTCCCTTTGAATGCTGTTTGTTTTTAACTTCAAAGAGAATCAGAAGGGCAAGCTACTTTCAGGGGAAGGGATGGAACAAAAAGGTCTTCCCTCTCGCTTTCTTTCTATCTCTCTTTCTTTCATGCTCTCCCCACCAGAGATTTTATGTTCCACTCTACTCAGACTTGCAGCTAGGGCTGGATCATGGGGCTGAACTACATCCTATGTATCCCTAAAAGATAACTGATGGTGGCAGTAAGGTCTGGAATCAGCACCTGTGCTGGCAAGGATTTTCTGGGCCTTACTTAGGGTTGGTGGGAATGGTTACACAGCATTCTTCCCTCTTATTTTTTGAAACTTTAATCATGCTAGCTGAATAGGTATATATACATAGTTGGTTACAGAAACTCAGGATATAATTGACACTGATCCTTTGCACAGGAGTAAAGACTCATTTAGATGTTATGAAACTGAAGAAAATGAAACATATAAGAACCTGAAACATATCTTTACCCTCTTCATATGGTCCCACTGCCTCTTAAGTGTGGACAGGCTGCATCCCAAAGAAGAGAGCTTATTTCAATCTTGGAGGCTTTTCTTGTGATCTTGCTATATTTTATATGGGATTTTGATTTTTAAAAAAACATGCAGTTAAAGGACTGGGAATGGGGTTAACTCTCTTCCACTCCTTGCAGAATTACACTACCCAGTTTCATGGTACTTGAATAGCCTCTTTTTGTTTTGCTGCAAAGGAAACTGGAAATACTATAGTGATAAGGCTGTAAAGAAAATTTCTTCTAAAGCATTCACTTTAATAAAAGCAATTTAATTCTTCTAAGTAGAACTGCCAAAGCATTAGTTCTTCCTTAGCATTTGGACTAGTAAGCAGAATGGGGTATCTTTACTGGATAATCTTGGTGTATAGATAGAGAAAACCAGAAAATAATTGCCTGGCTATCTGAAATCACTGCATAAGAACAACCTCCGGTCCTATTCAGAGCACTCAGAGAAACATGTTCAGATAGATTGTGTAATGTACTAGAATCTAACAAGAAAATTCAATTAACTTCATTTCAGTGGTATTGATCTACAGTTTTTTGGCTGACCTTGCTAGCTAAGCCAAATATTGTGTCTTCCTCAGTTTTGCCCTGTGGAGATTGGTGTTGGGAGGAAATTTTCTACCTTACTTCTGGAAAATCTAGCTGAGCCATTTGCTTACTTGGCCATTCAGACCTTGTCTGCACAAACCAAAAGATCCATCCCCTCTCTTCTGGTGTTGTCCTGCTTGGACAACGCACATTCTGGTGCAGGCAGCTCGGACAAAGTTCGGCATATTCCAAACCAGAACCAGGAGTTAACAGCCTTAAATTGATTTTTAGAAATATACCCATTGGTTCAGAACTTCTGGGAACATCCAAACCCCTCTTTTCTCATGTCACCACAGCTGTCTGCACAGTCATCACCACCTGACCATCTGATGCATCTGCCACACCTGCAGCCTGCTCATTCTGAGATCTGACCAAGGTGCCCAGCCATGTTACCACTGCTGGGTGGCTTGTTCTGATCTCAGATGCAAGTGACCTATGATGGACAGCCCAGTGGGATGCCCATGCAGACAGCCGCCATGGTACAGGAACAGAGGCCAAGGTAACAGGGGCAGGGCAGGGCAGGGCAGGGCAGGGCAAGGCAATTGTTATGGAGCCAGGATACTCTGGGCTGCCCCTAGAATATCCTGGCCAGTGCAGGCAGGGCCTCAGAGGGAGGTCAGACAACCTCCTTTGAGCTGGAAATGGATGGAAATTGCTGCACAGCTTCTGAGTCAACCCCTGCCTTCTACCATAGGATCAAAGGTGGGAGAAAAGCTGGCTGTTTATCCCACTTATTATGGCAGGGAAAAATGTACCTGTAGTGAAGTTTAATCAGCAGTATTAGATATGGAGATTTTAAGAACAGGTGGCTCTTTAGAGTTCAATACTGATGTTCATTTGGAGCTAAATAGTAATATAGGTATTATAGCTTTCAAACTGCATGTTGGCATATACAAAGCACCCTTGATATCCACTGTGGTTTGGTTCCAGCATCCCCCATGGATATCAAAATTTGTGGATGTTCATGTCCCATGAGATACAATGGTGAAATTGTGTCCCCTTTATAAAATGGCAAAATCGGGGTTTGCTTTTTTGAATATATATATATTCAAGCCATAGATGCTTGAATCTGTGGATATGGAGGGCTTACTGTATAGTTTGAACCTCTATAGATGACAATGTAAAAGCATGCAGTTTCAGGGCAGACAAGATTCAAGTGAAAAGACTAGAATAATCTACAAATAGTCTTATTTACAATGTATACTCAATTTAACTCTGTTTTTAAAAAACAGTAATCTTTGCTGATCATGATTCTTTAAACCATGAATCATGATATTTTTTAAAGGTAGTCATGGGTTGGGGATTCAGAAATTTCAAGTCTCTTAAGGAGTTTTTGTTTTTAGGAGCTTTGGAAAAGAAAAGCAGCCTGCATCATATAAAACCATACGCAAGGTACCTGTGGCATACCTGGAATTAGAGCAGCATCCTTTTGATTTGAAATAGTTCCACTTTGACAAGGAATGACTTCTGGATAGCATGGTTGTTGGCTCTGGCAGTTCTGTTAACTCTCTTATTTCTTTACATTGCTGTCTTCTAATGGACAATGTTGCAGACCTCTTGGGAGAGGGTGAGTAACGCTTGATTTCTAATGGTTTCCTCCAGTTCAAATTTTGAAATATACAACTAGTCTAGGTCTGCCTCTTTCTACCCTTTCTTTCTTTTTTTTACAATGTAGTGTTAGTTTGGGTTCCCCTCCCCCTCTCTTCTGCTCACTATTTCCATTTGATCTTCATACATGGACACATGTAGACAGTTTGGCTGCGCTTTCTGGTGTTACCTCTGAGCCACAGATTACAGACCCATTTGCACCAGAGCCCACTCCAGCTCCTCCTGCTGCAACGACTGAATTAGCAACTGCTTCTTCTTCTGCAACTGCACCTGTTACTACCGCCACCGAAGTGGATCTCTTTGGAGGTTAGTTTAGCCGCACAGGTTCTTTTCCTATTTCCCCTTTTCCTCTTTAGTTCTTCAACTTGAAAAGGGAGGATGGCTAACTAGTTTTCTTAGGGCGTTATCACACGGGGTCTAAAGCAGTCCCATCCCCGGCGCATCCCCGTCCCATTCCGGATCCTTTGCCCCTGTGTTCAAACGACGTCACAGCAAACCCTGCCCCATCCAGTGCCATCCCCGGCGCATCCCCGTCCCATTCCGGATCCTTTGCCCCTGTGTTCAAATGACGTCGCAGCAAACCCCGCCCCATCCAGTGCCATCCCCGGCGCATTGAGGCATCATCCCCGTTCTTTGCAATTCCTCTTTTAAAGAGGAATTACATCTGCCGCGACCAGAACCATACCAGAATGATGCAGCTTTCTTGTCTGAAGCTACGGGGTCTATTCCGGTATGGTTCGGGATTGATTTCATGCCGCTTTCTTGCTGCCGCGTGTGATAACGTCCTTAGTTTCACTATAATTCTGTAATTCTTCTGATTTTTGGAAATGTCAGGAAGGGGCCAATTCCCATGTTAAGTTCTACAGAGGTGGAGTTGCTTTTGAAAATAGGTCCCAGGGAAGCAGTGTGGAGGCCTAAATATACAGGACAGTAAATGGGTTGGTTTTTAAGTTACACAGATGTCTTTATTTATCAGATTTGTGAACACAGGGAAAGAAGGAATGACCTTTTTCTCCTGTGTTGAGGTCTCAAGAGAAATTACACCACTTCTGAATTTGCTGTTTGATGCAAGAAGAAAGCTTCCCTGGGTAGACAGGATATACTGTATCAACTATGCTAGTGATCCCCAAACTGTGGCCTTCCAGGTGTTTTGTACCTCTCCCAGAATTCCAGACCATTGGCCAAGATGGCTGAGGCTTTTGGGAGTTGCAGTTCAAAACACCTAGAGTACTAGAGCTTGGAAATCACTGAACTATATCATTTGAGGAAATTTTGAGGCATGGGTGCATAAAGGGAACTAGAACATGCCACCTTTAAACTGGTTACTATAATAACTAAGTATGGGTGAATATTTTATAGGCATTTCCCCTACTAGGCTTCTACTAAAGGCCCATTGTTTGCACATGAATAGCTGCCCCCATCCATAGCGTAATTTACCAGTGACCAGCCATGGTCCATTTGTAAGACTTGGCATATTTCATGTTTACTGGTTTGCATGCAGTAGAGCTATAATCATTGATATGGCTCTGTAGTACAGGATCCCACAAACTGGTAAATTGAGAAAGAGAAGCTTAACTGTTCTATACTCTGTTTTGTTATATGTATTTCTCAAGACAGTATCAAGTGATGAGGAGATTGCTTAGGTTAAACAAAGGCTGCTGCCTCACTGCAGAATTAATGCGGTATGGCACCACTTTAATTATGGATCCATCCTATGGGTTCCTGGGATGTGTAGTTTGTTGTGGCACCAGAGCTCTCTGACAGAAAAGGCTAAATATCTCACAATACTACGAATCCCATAAGTCCATAGTATTGAGCCTTGGCAGTTAAAGCTAAGTCAAACTGCATTAATTCTGCAGTGTAGATGCAGCCAGAGTATGACATGCAGAGTAGGTTGTGAAATTGTATTCAGTCCATATTCAATATTTTATATATGGCTTTCAACTAACACTTCTTATTTACCTTATCAAAATAAAATCTTTGAAAATGAAATTTTCTCAAATAATTATTGGGGCAACTGCCATACAGTTTGCTGAATTGTGTCAAGTGAACAACAATAAACATAAATGTTTTAGTTATGAACTGAAACAAAATGAGAACGTGGCAGACTCCATTTCCTGTTGCTCTTTCTCTGGTTTTTTTGCTCTTCAGTAGATTTAAAGCCAGCTTTAACATATTCTTTTGCAGTTCAGATGCATGTTAACATGAGCTTTATAGAGTAGTTGGCATCAGTATTTTTTGTGTGTTTAGGTGTCGGTCTTAACAGCATGTAAAGCTTTCTGTGCTTGGGGAAATTGTAAACAATAAACATTTTCTTTTGAGGTTCTTACCTAGCGTACAAAATTAGGATTGCCAGGTTGCAATTCAAAGCCTTCTTTCCTCTTTAAAGTTCCCACAGTCTTGGTTTCTTCAGTTTCTTCTTTTCTCCCCTACTCTCTTTGCCCACCTTTTGCTGGCAGCTACTGGAGTAAACTCAATACCAGTATAGTAACAAAGCGGTGTAGAGAAGATAGTAGATCATAGTATCATGGGAGGAAAAGTGAGAAAAGCTGCTTCACCCTCCTCCATCATTGCTATAGGGCAGGAGTCTGAGAAAGAAGCCCAGACCTATAGAAAGAGCTTGCAGACTAGATGTAGCTTTCCCCATGGATCATATCCATTTTGTGGGCTGGATGTCTTCTATACCAGACCTAGCCAGTGCCTTTTGTCTCTCCAACATCACTTCCATTAACAACACATGGGATTACTAAGTGGTGAGGAGGCAGTACTGGATGCTCTGAACAATGCACAGAGATGCATTTCCTTTCAATAGTTGCCTCACTGACAATGTACTTGGCTTTCTTGTTGCACTTTGGGAAGTGGGAGAAGTATTAATATTTTTATATCCAAACTATGTATAAACTGTTTAATGCCATAGATACCACATATCGGAGTGTGGTGGAGTCTCCTTTTTTGGAGGTCTTTAAACAGAGGCTTGATGGCCATCTGTTGGGGATGCTTTGATTTTGAGTTCTTGTATGGCAGGAGGTTGGACTGGATGGCCCTTATGGTTTCTTCCAACTCTATGATTCTATATCCCATGTCACTTGAATCCTGCTAGCGCAGACCAGTTGGGCCTAGAATATTAGGATATTCTGTACAATTTCACTTTTAGCAGTTATTCCGTGACCTCATGTGTGGATGGGCTTTGTCTTGCAAATAGGAGCACAAGAAAGAAGGATGTCAAATTTGTTAAGACTCACTTTATGCTTAAGCCTAAATTCAGTGGTTATACCCAACTAGAATAGACCCATTGAATCAGTGAAAACTTGGTAAGATAACACTTACAGAGTCTGCATTTATTCTAGTTGGGACTAACAATTGAAATTTAATCCTTGATGTATTCCTCTACCTCCCAGTAATCCAACTCATTAAGAGAAAGCTGTTAGTTGTTGGGATATCAGCATCAATAATGCCCTGTTCCAAGAGATACTCAGTCCAACTGGACATCTCCCTTCTAGTTGCTGTAAGTCAAGGAATGTTGTTGTTGAGAGTACAAATAACTGAGATATTTTGGTGTAATTTAGGGGGGTTGCAGACTGCCAGAAATAGTGCAAATTGAGTCCACTTTTAGGGTTAGGGTTAGGGTTAGGGAATCATGGGAACTGTATTTTATTGTGGCACCAGAGCTCTCTGACAGAGAAGGCTCAATGTCTCAGGAAAAAAAAAACAATTTCCCATGACTCCCTAGCACTAACCCTAACCCTAAAAGTGGACTCAATTTGCACTATTTCTGGCAGTCTGCAACCCCCGTTAGTACCTAAGTCTTAGGAAATACCCCAAAGCTAAAGTTACTATACAGATATAAATAAGAGGTTCTTGAAAGAACAGGAAAATATTAACATCTCGGTTACTCTTGGTTTATCCTCAAAGTTTCAGAGAGTCCATGAGTGTATTTCTTTTTTGTTTTCTCTGAATGTTATACAAGCATGCTGTTCAGAACCCTTATACAATGAGCCTCATTTGCTATCCTGCATATCTTACCTGTAACCACAGGTGATCTTTTGTTAATCTCACCTAATATAAATAAGTTGATTTCAACAAACATGTTGACGCCTGCAAAACCCTCCCCCAAATGAATCCTAGAACATAATACCCTTTGAATTGTATAAGGGAATCTTGTATGCCATTTAACTTAGTTCTTTTACTATATTTTCTTCTTGTTTTTATTCTCCTTAATTTCTGTTCCTAAAACTGCACTCAAGATGCCTTTGCAGCTTCTCCTGGTGAAGCCCCTGCGGCACCTGAAGGGGCGGCAGCACCAGCTACCCCAACCCCTGTAGCAGCAGCTCTTGATGCATGTTCAGGAAATGGTGGGTCCCATCTCATTAGTTAGTCAGTCATTTGTCTTGTGTGTTGTATTTATTAAAAGAAACTACATGGCAGTATATTTTGTTCCCCCACTGTCCCTTACTCTTCCTTTAATATTCTCTCTTGAGTGTCTAAAGGTAGTCATTCTGATCTGTCAAGCACAAATTTTTAGACACCAGAGCATGTGTCAGCAAAATTTTTGTTAATGCTGAAAATGTAAACAGTGCTGAATGGTGCATGTGAGTTGATGAGATTTATCTGTGATAGATTTCTGTCCTTTTATCATGAGATGGTTAAAATTTTGGAAGACTTTCCCTCATTGTGACAGAATGCTATCTTCTAAGGAAAGTAAAAAAGCTCTGTCTTTTTAATCTATTAGTAAGATGCTATAGACTGAAACTAGCTATCAGTCTGTGCCTTTCTGTTATGTGTTTATGAATGTACTATTTCTGTGTGTATGGTTTTTAATCCACATTGTGTGTGGTTTCTCTCAATCTCCTTCCCTACTGATCCTTTATATATGTGTATATTCTGCCCTTTCCTTTTATAAGACCCCTTTGCCCCATCTGAAGGCAGTGCAGAGGCTGCTCAAGAGCTGGACCTCTTTGCTATGAAGCCAACTGAGACCAGCGTTCCTGTAGTTACCCCTACAACTAGTGCAGCCACTCCAGTTCCCGCAACTACTCCTACTCCAGCTGCAGCTGCTGCCGCGGCCCCTCCAACCCTTGCTACAACTGCTTCTACTACTACCACTACCGCTACCACGTCTGCTACCACCACCACTACCACCACCTCTGCTCCTCCTGCTCTAGATATCTTTGGTGGTAATTTGTTTTTAACTCTTTTAAAAATAACATTAAGAATATACCAGGGTTAATTGGTCTTTCTTAAGATGTATAATATATGCAAACACAAATAATATTTTGCGTGTACACTGTATGTGACAGTTCCTTTTGGAAGGAAACACAAACGCCAGGTTGAAGCTGGAACAAAAAATGACAAGGCTTATCTCATAAAAATGAGTTAAAGACATGTATGTTCTTGATCTTAGATTTGTTTGACTCTGCACCTCCTGAAGCCCCTGCAGCACCTAAGCCAGATGCTACTCCTAGCATAGACCTGTTTGGTACAGGTAAAAAAATAACACTATCCTTTCCCTTTAATATCCCAAACTCCTTCCTCTCTCAGTTGCTTTGCTGTTTGGTTGGTGGGGCTTTTTTGGGGTTGGGTGTTTGTTTGTTTGTTTGTTTGTTTTTGTGAACTATGATCATCTCACCCTATCTGCATTCTTCACTTTTCTGCTTCATTTTTCTTTGATTTCTGGAAGATGCTTTTTCTTCTCCACCAACTGGAGCTTCTCCTGTGCCTGAGAGTTCTCTCACTGGTGATCTCTTATCTGGTGAGTGCTTGTTACTTCTTACATTCCCTCTCCCCCATTTGATTTATCACAGCCTTCCCAAAATAGATTTTATAACTATTGAATTGGTGAAGATTTTAATGACAACCTTTTTTTAAAAAAAGAAAAGAAAAGCAGTATCAATAACTGAGCTGATCTTTGAAATGCTTCTCATGCCCAGTGTTCTGTTGATATTTGAACAATGCACAAAACAAAGTTTCTGGGAGAAAGATACATTCAGGGAGGTCCCATTGTATCCTACTGCTTGTCATTGAGACTCGGTGGCTTTATGCAAAGTGCTTACCCAATCCAACCCCTAACCCCATATACAACGGCTTTGGTAAGAGATACTAGCCTATAAGGCAAGACAGAGGTAAGAAAGGTTGTAAGGAAAAATGGTTAGGGATAGACATTCTTACCTAGAATTCAGTTGAACTTGCCTTTGAGTGAATATGCTTTATATCAGGTGGCAAATGTTGTAGGAAAAATATGGTATATCTTAGTAATTACAAAGAAGGTTTTGAAGGGGTTTGAATATGCATATTGCATTTGGAAAGTCACTGAGCAATGACATGAATGAGCCATTATAAAATATTTCCATGGGAAAGTTCACACATTCTTCCTCTCCTCTGCAGGTTGTAGGTTTCTGCCATAGCTGAAAATCTTGGGTGGATTGGCCAGAAATATAAAAATTTATGTAGATGTCAATTAATACTGTTCAGTTTGCAAATTTCACAGATGGTTTTGGAGCTTGGTTTGGGTTTTTATGCTCTATAAAGTTAAGGCTGCTTTATGATGATTAGTCTCATGTTTATTTTGTACTTTAGCATAAGCTATTTTAAGTCACTTCTAAGTGCTCTGCAGTGTGTGATTTAAAAAAGGGAAAAAAGAATAATCTAGTAAAACAAGGGGAGGGCAAGGTGGGATGAATTTCCCCTTTCTCTCATAACAAAAATTCCATATCACACCCACAAGGAACATGTACCTTTATACCACTGCCCTTCATCCCTGTTCTGGAGAGCACCTAGAAGAGAGAAAGATGTCCAGATTTCAGCCAGTGTCTTGAGTGGTTTTTCCCCCCTCTCCTCACAACAGCTTGGGGGAAAAGGGGAAGGATGTTCAAGAAATTCATTTAAATCTGTGCATTTAAAGGGGAATAAAGCTGCACTGTTCCTCCTCCCCAACATTTTCCCACCGGTTCTTTATTTGTATTCATAGAGACTTTCACACAATTGGGAAGCCTAAATGATTGAACCTCCTAACCATGTGGAAGAACCTCTACGTTTACAACAAACTCATTTTTCAAACTTTTTGTCATTGCATGGAAGTTTGGTATAGAGTCCAGGTGACAGGCATGGTGATGGGGACAGGGACAGTAGCATGGTCCTCCTACACTTTAATTTTGTATTTGAAGAGAATACAGATGTGAAACAGAATCTTGTGGCACCCAAAATTTTGGCTGACTTACACCCTCGGCAGACGACCAAAAAGGTCGTCCTGGAGACCCGGAAGAGGAGGAGCCACCGCACGCGCGGCGCTCCTTCCTCTTCCTGAGGTCGCCCTGGGAGCTGCTGGCCCTCCGCACGGCCGGCGCTTCCGGGGCAACCTCCCGCCGCAGCGACTAGACACGCTGCGGCGGAAAAGACAGAGAAAGTGCGCCCGACGCTTTTAGGGTGCACTTTCCCTGTCTTGAGGAAGGAGCGCTGATTTAGCGCTCCTTCCAGGGACGCCGCCAGTGCGCCAAGGTGCGGAGGCTGCGGCCCCGCGGCGTGCCAGCCCAGGGCGTCTGGGAAGCTCTCGTCTGCTTCCCCCCTTACTGGATTCAGATTCAGTATAGTTTTAAGCCATGGTTTAAGGTTATATGAATGTATCTGTTAAACGTCAGGCTCATCCCCTCTGCCAACATTTAAACCAAAGATGGGGGTAGGAAACCTTGTTAAGGCAAAGATTAAATTTTGTTTCAGAGAGGTTGTATTTGCCCACATTACAGTGATGGATCGACACAAAGGGGAAAGGTTATCGAAAATACCCACAAAAATTAGCTTAAAATGGCTAGTAACTAAGCCATAGAAGGAGTATTTAATTTTCTGGAATGGGAGGAGGTGCCTGTATAAAAGCTGAGGAACTACACACACACACACACACCTTATAGTATCATGGGAAAGGTTTTGTGGCCAAGTGGAGAAAACCAGATTGAAATGGGATTGGAATGGGTCTCCTGCAAAGATAGATTCACCTCCAGTGCCTGAAGTTCTGTATCCCTGAAGATTTCTCCATTCCACCCACACTTAGGGAACTCTGCTAAGCTCATACAAACTAGGATTGTAAAATATGCCTTTACTTGAAAAAAACTGTTCCCTAAATTCCTTCTATTCACAAACAGAAGCTTTGGAAATCTTTCTCTGGCATTTATAGAGGTAGAGGAATATGCAACCTCAAGGCATCAGCAGATGTGTTCCCAAAAGACTGTGCCAAGGGATAAGCAGAACTGGTAAAAGACTTGTGCCTTTTGGTCAAATCTGAAGTTTGCCTATAACAAGCTCTTTTAAAGCATAGCACACATGTCTGAATTTGGGATACTGTGTTGCACTTGTAAAGGGAATTTGTGTATACTAATGTCGCTGAAATCCGTATTTGCTGCTTTGTTGTCATGGGATCAAGATAGTTGGGGCTCCTTGCTCCTGATTTGCTGATACTGAATGTTATCATGCTTACCACAGTGGATGCATTTGCAGCACCATCATCACTGCCCCCTGGCTCTCCAGCTAAAGTGGAGTCTTCAGGTGTGATTGACCTGTTTGGTGGTGGGTATTGCTCCTTCTCATCATTATAGAATTTCACATTTCATTTCAGTTCCATCTCATTTTCTTCTTTACCAGCAGCTTATTTTTTTAAATTAAAATTAAAATTTTCTTCATGCAATGTTGTAGTTGAATATGCATTCAATCTGTTTATCATAAAAATAACTGTTGGCTTTTTTCATTCTGTCACCTATCTTTGTTTTCTTTAACATTCTGTGCATGAAACTACCTTCTTCTTTAAGTAGCTGAATTATTACATGTTTTGCAGTAATGCTTTTGTATGGCATGTTTGTTTCTCTTGTGAGTTACCTAATATCTAAAATGTTGATAAAATGATGTTTAAAAAAACTTTTATATGGGAGAAAAGGAGGATTTGCAGGATGCAAAATGATAAATATCTGGGGAGCATAAAGTCACATATGGGCCTCTGCTATTAAAAACTAGTTAAATTGAAATTATTACAAAATATCTACCAATTATATATTCTAAAACCATAGCAATAGCAAGTACATTTCTATATTGCTTATCAGTAAACTTAAGCATTCCCTAAGCAGTTTACAATGCATAAGCTAATTGCCCCCAACAATCTATTCTAGGTATTCATTTTAGTGACCTTGGAAGGATGCAAGCCTGAGTTGAACCTGAGATCTGGCTGATATTGAACTCACAACCTTGTGGTTTGTGAGTGAGTGGCGGTGTACTCTAGTTGAGATTAGCAATTGGATAGAGGCCTGGATGTCAAACTCTTATCTTTGTTTTTCAGTCTGGAAGCAGATGTTTTTTTAACTTACAATTCTGAGTGAGACAATGTTGGGCAACTAGGCAGGAGATAAAGTCAGTTCCCTTCACCCCTCCTATGGGCCACAGATACCCCAACATTTCCCAGAAATATCTTCTTTTTATGGCTGTATCACAGTCAAAATGGCAACCAGAAGTAACATTGCATCATTTCCAGTCACCATTTAGTCATATCTTGCACCATTGCACACTGGTCATATCTTGCACCATTGCAAGATATGACTAAATGAGGAGGTATTGAGTGTGAAAAGTGTGCATGTGAGAGTGCTGCACACTTTTTTTTAGTGTTGGCAGGGGATGGTGCAATTTACAGCTGGAAATTGTCTGAAAATTTTGCCATTTTTTAAAAATAAAGATTGGGAGGCTCAAAGGTCTTTGATGGATTGATGGGAGGTTAAGGAGCCACAAAAGCATGGCACACTGACTGCAGTCTCCCCAATCCTGCACTAAAATGTGAGATAACACAAATTAAATTAATGTGAAACAATTACCACAGGTTAGCAACAATGATGGAGTACTGTTGAGCATAATACATATTCTCTCTTGGCATGCCAGATGTTACAATATAGGAAAAATGCTCTTTTTGAATGGATGTGGAACATATATCAGTAGAAGATGGGCAAATATATATCATATTTATAAAATGGCTTTATATTGGAGACATCAGATTTGGCAGCACATTCATTTAAAGTCATTCAACTTTGGTAATTCAGAATATGAAAGATAAGATAAAAGGCAGGCTACCTGCTGCCCCATGGCATCTCCCAGACTGGTGTAGCACATAATTCCTACACCACTCTAGAAGTAATGGCCAAGTCTTAAACAAGCACACATGTGGCCCCACCATGCAGCCCAACACCTACAGTGAGTGTAAAAACAATGCTCTTGGTGTCACATGCCCAAGTAGCCATTTAAGCAGACCACATTTGGTGGTTGGCTGATGTGTGCACTTGTCTGCTTACTAGCTGTTTTGTTTCTTCTTGTAGTTGGAAAGAGAACATATAGGTGGTACTGAGTTCCAAGTACCACTTTCTCCTGTAGGCCCTTCTGAATAGAGGCAGTTGTGTGTGCCAGAAACAAGAGAATAGTTTGGGAAGGGAAATATGCACATTGAGTGAATAGGGGTCTGTGAGAGTGAGTGATTTGACAAATGATGAGATGGATAAAGTATGATAAAGAGTTTTCCACTTTTGGACTTAGGGCCTTTGCAGACTGCCAGAAATAGTGCACATTAAATTGAGGCACTGGCCTGGCTCAGTGCTAGGGAATCATGGGAATTGTATTTTTTTCTGGGACATTGAGCCTTCTCTGTCAGAGAGCTCTGGTGCCACAATAAATTACAGTTCCCATGATTCCTTAGCCCTGAGCCAGGACAGTGCCTCAATTTAATGTGCACTATTTCTGGCAGTCTGCAAAGGCCTTTAGTCCTACTCATCACGAATTTCTGTCAAGGGAAAGTGACCCTAAATTACAGAATGATTGCCCATCCCTAATCTAAACTGTAACTGGGTGATAATTAGCAGCTGCAGCCTAGTAATTCAGTAGGAAATTTCCTGTTATAGGAATATTTTTAATCTGACTGTGTTTGGCTTCAGTAGCAAGCAGTGCTAGGTGATTGTATAAGACTGTAGCCATATACATACTGGAAGTAATAAGTTCCATTTAACACAATGGGACTTATTTCTCAGCAGATGTGTATTGCATGGAGGAAATTTCTTTGTACATGTGCAGTGTTTCAGGTTTCTTAACCAGACTTAGGGTAAAATGGATTGTTGTTTATCAAGTGGTAACTTAATCCCCTTGTGAATGGTTGCCTCTATTGTTGTGCCAAGTTTTGAGAAGAATCTTATCCATAAATTTCTAATCAGATGCAGAACTGTGGGAACACTTCCCCTTGGCAGGACAATATATATATCTGGTTTACCAAATGATTTTGCATGTACCCTATTGCAAAGAAGTCTTACCACTTCATAAAATGATCTGTAATAACCCTTCTTCTTTTGTTCTGGAAGTTCAGCCTTTGGTCAGAGCTGTTGTAACATTTGAGATCATCATGTCTGCTTTACTATGATCATTGCTGTTTAGCCATGAATAAATGACATTTCTCCTATTTGTAGTTCATGGTTATGTCCAACTCCAAACTGGTAAATTAATATATTCATTGTTTAAATTCTCTTACCTTTTATTGCTGCCTCCTGGAAAAAACTATAGATGCTTTTGGAAGTAGTGCTCCTGAATCCCAGCCTGCAACCCAAGCTGCTTCTAGTTCCTCTGCTGCTGCTGATCTGTTGGCGGGTAATGAAAAAAATAATGATATGCTGTGCTTAACTAGAACGGGGTGGTGGAGTTTTGTGGTGGCTACCTGTCTTCATGGAACCAACATTTCTGTACTTTGACACAGATGTTGGGCGACTGTTCAGAGAAGCAGAAGGCCTTGCTATTTGCTGTATTAAAATCATGTTTCTAAGCAAATACAGAGCTGCTGTACTCTCAACCTTTCATGTTGCCAAAGATGTCCCTGCAACAAATAGCATAGAATTGTAAAGTATTGATGTCTGACAAATTTCTTTAGTTGTAATGTGTTCCATTAAACTTCAAATTGGACTATGAGTCTGGAGACTAGGGTTCGATTCGCAGCTTGGTCATGAAACCCATGGGTGATCTTGGGCAACTCACATGTTCTCAGCCTCGGGGGAAAGCAATGGCAAACCTACTCTGAACAAACCTTGCCAAAAAAAACCCAAACAAACCATGATAGGTTCACCTGAGGGTCACCGTAAGTCAGAAACAACTTGAAGACACACAACAACAAAGTGGGTGAAACCCTTGATTGAATATTTGCTCAGCTAATTTTTTGGTTAGTTTTAAATATCAATAAGCTGCTTGTCTAGACCATGCCCACCTTGAGGCAGCTAAAAATACAGCTGCATTGTATTATCGGTATCTCCCCTATCTCTAATATGAAGATGAATGTCTGTCATGACAAGGTAATTATAAATTTACTATAGGCTAAAATGAGGGATCTGTGGACCCCTTCAGATGTTGATGAAATACTATTCTCATCATCCCTCATCATTGGTTAGGGTGTCTAGGGCTGATAGCTATTAAAGTATAGCAACACAGTTCCCACGTGCAGAATTTCTTCTTCACCTCTTGTACATGAAGTCTCTATTGCCCCCTCTATATACAGTTGCCCCTCCATTTTCGCAGACTTCAAGTCCACGTCCCTCACCCATTCGCAGGTGGCAAACAGAGGAGGACAAAATGGGGCGCTTGTCCATGGGCGCACACCCCCGTTCAAGCCTATGGGGCTTGAATATTTGCGGTTTTCTGTTTTCGTGGGGTGTGTGTGTTCCAGAATGGATCCCCCCCCCCCCCGGAAAACAGAGGGGCAACTGTATTCCCCTTCTATATTACTTGTAACCTCTACCAACCCTAATTTGAGTAAATCCAAACTATTTGCAGGAGCTTGATATATATATCTTAACCAGATCTGGGGAAAAACCCCAACTGGCAAAAAAATGTGAGCAGGCTGCCAAATAAGACCTGTCTAATAAACTGTGCATTGTTGTTGTTGACTACCCTCAAATAGACTCTGACTCATGGTGACCCTGTGGATCAGACATCTCCAAGCCCCGCTATCCCCTACTGTTCTGCTTAGGCCTGTGACCTCCCTAATTGAGTCTATGCATCTGGCATACGTCTTCCTCTCTTTCTACTATCCTCTACCTTTTCTAGCATTGCTGTCTTTTCCAAAATATTGTGCCTTCTCAAGTACAACAGCTTCAATTTGATCATTTTAGCTTCCAAGGAGCCAACTGAAATGAGTCTTTGGTTGTTTATTGCTAGTCAGAAAGGCCATGTGGATCTGCTGCTTCAGGAGTGACAAATCTAGATTTTACTGCCACTCCAAATTGTATGAAGCTCTGCTATTTGTCTGTCCTTGTGCAGTATGAGCAAAACTCTTGTTCAGCTTAGATCAGCTATGGGAAGACCTGCATAAGGCCCAGAGTGGAGTTGTCATTCCCACAGTTATGGAGGTGGCTATAGACACACCAGCTGGAGATTGACCATTGCTGTTTGTCCAATTAAAATCATGCCCCACCTTGCCAAACTTAGGGGTAAAATAGTTGAGCATTTATCCAATGTTAATTTGTTAGCCATTGCTGCTTGCCTGGCTCGTGATGAAGAGAAGGTCTCAGGTTGGCAGAACCTCAGTTAATAGACTCTAGAGCAGGGGTAGGCAACCTTTCCCCTTTAAGGGCCGAGGGACTTCAGCTCCCAGAAGCCTCAGCCATGTTGGCCAATAGTCCCATGTTGGCCAATAGCTCCTGGGATTCTGGGAGCTGAAGTCCCTTGGCCCTTAAAGGGGAAAGGTTGCCTACCCCTGCTCTAGAGACAACTCTTGTCTCCTCTGTTGTTTAACATCTATATGTCAGTTTATCGTCTAGAGAAGAGATCCTTTATAGTTCCCAGTTGCACACACCACATTCCAAAACTCCCTCCACCATTCATATGGTCATCCACCCACCCTGGCCTTAGGCACCATTGTTCCTCCTGCCTTTGTCCCTCAACAACCATTGTTAAAACTGAACTTATCACCTCATCATCATGCCCACAGCTTTTGCATTTCTAGGGCTATCCATACAGACTGATTATAAACATCACTCCATGTCACCAGTCACTCCATGCACTCCAGTCACTCCATGCATCTGAAAAAGTAAACCACATCTATGAAAGCTTTTGCTACAACTTCTTTGGCAAAATCCTTTTGGATACTGATATTTCAGACTAACATGGCTATGTCTTGGAATTTTAACATGTCTATGTACTGAAAGAATTGCACTGGCTGTCAATAAGCTTCTGTTCTGGACTCAAGATGCTGGCGATGACATTTAAAGCACTAAATGACTTGAGACCTTCATACCTGAGGGAGTGATTCTTTATATATATATATATATATATATATATATATATATGACTGAGAATTGATATCTGTTGGAGGGAGGAAATGTTGTAGGAGGACATGGGAGAGGGCCTTTTCTGCAGTGGCACCCTGGTTGTGTAATTCCCTCCCTCTAGAGGCCTGATTGGCACAAAAATTAGCATCATTGCAGCACCAAGTTGAAACCTGGCTTTTTATTAATGCCTTTGGGCCAAATTGATTTTATCCACGCTGCATATATTTTATAGTTTTATATGTCTGTTTTTAAATTGAAAACTATTTAATATATTTTTAATCGTTTAGACTTTTGTAATTATTTAATTTTTAGGTTGATTTTCTTTTAGGCTACCCTGAGATCTTCAGATAAAAGATGGGATGTAAATATTTTAATATATTTTAAAATAAATACAAGCTCCCCAAGTAAAGCAGAACAGAGAATTCCACTTCTGCATTTTCTTTGCTGGGGTGTCCCATATCCTGTTGGCAGACCATTCCCATTGTTCTCAAGGAGCCAGTCCTGGCCATAGGGTTCCATATCAGGACAACATGTCACCAGGCAGGAAAGATAGTGGCCCTGTGCATCTGCCTTCTCACAGCTGGCAAACAGGAGTTCCACCCAAGTCTGAAGCCTCATTCACTGAATTTTACAGAAAGTCCAGATTCTATTTTCTTCCATTGGTAGTCTTTTCAGGTTTTTCCATTGTGTCTTTCATCTCTCTTTCTTCCCATAAAAGATCCATTAAGGAGGAGAGGGAAAATGGAATAGGTAGCTTTTGAATAGTTAGCAATGGAATTCATTCATCTGAAAGCATTTTAAGATTCGAAAGGTCATTGTAGGGCATTGTGTATTAATAGTTGCTTTGCCAACAGTAGTGCTTTAGGTATTGCCTGATCTACTATTAGAGCTACGTAAGTATGTTTGGAGTTCTATCAGATATCATTGTGGTGTGTGTTCACGTTTCAGACAGGGAAAAGAATCTCTAGGACATCAGTTAACATTTTACCTCCTCCCAAAAGCTGGGCAAGTAATAATCCACGTAGTTGATAGTGATTAGGAGAGTGGGATGGAATTGGAAAGGCATGTGCCCATTCAACCCAGGGTGTAGCTCGTGTGTGTGTGTGTGTGAGAGAGAGAGAGAGAGAGACAGAGAATTTTCATGTTTGTCTGATGCTTTACTTTTTCTCCCTCTTTCATTTATAAAGGCTTTGGAGGTTCTTTCATTGCTCCATCTCCATCACCTTCTCCTGTTACACCAGCTCAGGCTAATATACTACAGCCCAATTTTGAAGCAGCTTTTGGCACATCACCTTCTCCTTCCCCTGGTGGTACTTCATTTGATCCCTCAGGTAAGCAAAAGATTTCTGAGGATTTCTGGAGCAAAATGTTTCCTATATTTCTAAAACGTGATGTCATTACAATTGTCCCTGACATGCAAAGGTATTTAGGATTTCTTGAAAGTATAAATACCTTTCAACCCTGGCTTTCTCTGAAGTGGGTAAATGTTTTGTGCCCTAGTTCTAGAGCAGGGGTAGGCAACCTTTCCCCTTCAAGGGCCGAGGGACTTCAGCTCCCAGAAGCCTCAGCCATGTTGGCCAATAGTCCCATGTTGGCCAATAGATCCTGGGATTCTGGGAGCTGAAGTCCCTCGGCCCTTAAAGGGGAAAGGTTGCCTACCCCTGTTCTAGAGTATAATTTGAATAAAAATTCCTTCCATTCAGTTATCTTCTGTAGAGGTTCAAGATAGAGCCAACCAAGGGCACATTTTCTCTTTTTGCATGTGCTTGATATGCATGCTCCTCTCCAAGTTACTCCTATGATCACAGACTCTTTGTACTGTGTGTTCAGTATATGGATATGTGGTCTTGCTATTGTTGCTGAGCCTTTCCCAAGCGTGCATGGCACTCAAAGTTAAATATAATGGAATTCCAGGATGGTCTTCCTTTGACACAAAGCTTAACTTTTCATCACTGCTCTGTCGTTTCTGTTTGTATCTCTTTTCATTCTATACTTCCATGCTGGGGCCTTGCTACAAATTTGCAATTTGGGTGAGTTCTGCAACAGAATAAATAAAAACCAAATATTTTAGTATTGCTTTGCTTTATTTGATTGCTTGCCAGAGCATAGTACAACTCTGCTTATTAATATTAGTATGCACATCTAAAGTGAATAGTTGTAGTTACAACGTATATTGGTCTCAATTAGAAATTGCCATCTAATTAGGTATAGAGGGGTAATAATACACTGGGTTCTAGTACATTTCCAAAGGCGATACTTGAAGCTGGAAGAACTGGGCTAATATGAATATCAGCTTCTTCATGGTAACTGAAGCAATACTTTTTTTTAAAAAGGCCATTATTTTAGCTGTTTTTACTGTTAAGTGGAATGGAAGAACCTCTATAGGGTGCGTAGAAGAACTCCACTTGCAGTTACTTTTCCAGTGTCTTTGCAAAGGCGGAGGTGCATTTTAAAAACATAAATATCATTAAAGGTTAATGGGCTTGTTTACATTTCTTTCCAATGAGTTCTTATTCCACAACATCTTCTTTGGCCTCTTGCCTTTGCTTGAGTTGTGCATGTGATATATTTTCCAGCTAGAGAAGATATTCACTACATTCAGAAGCCCACTTTCTTTCTGATACTACAAATATATTCTGATTGTAAGAAATATTTAGAACTGTCCCAAGAAGAATTGTCTATAACTTATTATGATAGATGTTGTATTGATAATTGGAGGATATAAACACTTGGTACAGAAAAAGTTTAGGGTGACATACTGAAGCTTTTTAAATTAATGACTCAGCAACCAATAGAATTTTACCATATGATATCCCTAAACTTTCTTGTGATCATTTTTAGAAGCTACATTTGTAATTGCTCAGATATTGTTCTACCCTTCTCCCCGGAATTGCCCCAGGAAGTAAAATTAGGAACAAGTGAGGTTTAGATATTCAAACATGTAGGTGTCATAACTGTTGCATATATTTAATTTTTTTTTTAAAGAAAATACTATCTCATATGAAGGTAGTCTGGTAATTACTGTTTTGAAGAAAGGCCTTGAAATTTCCTATCCCTTTCTTAAGGAGTTTTCAATATTTAAAAAAAGAAAAGAAAAATAGGGATTCAATTCTAGGGAATACTAGAACCAGACAAAGGCCTAAACTATCACTAATTGTCATACAATTGTTCTAGACAAGAATGCATTATGTTCAGGATTGGTGTATATTTTTTGTGTTACCCAAATAGTAAGCATACCTTCCATTGGCATTACATTGACTTAAGATCTATACTGATTGGTATGTGTTACAGAGTTCATGATTTAACCATATACATATATGTTCCCTCAAGATTACATATGGGACTTCCCTAAACCACTGCTTTTCTTAAATCTTCAGTGTTTGATGGCTTAGGTGACCTTCTTATGCCAACAATGACGCCATCTGGACAACCTCTGTCTGCTTCAGGCACAGCCGCTTCTGCTTCAGCTGCAACCAAAGGCATTGGAAGCGATCTTGATTCATCTCTTGCAAACCTAGTAGGAAGTATGTGGGAAATGCTTCTGGGGTTGAAAATGATTGTTTATGACCTATATGACATATTGTACTAATAAGTCAGGCCTGGACTATAATGTCTTCACTTATTATGCATTTTTCAGGCATACATTGTTTCTTTCATAACTATAGCAAAATGATGTATATAGGAAGACAAAGAGATTAGGCCTTCATCTGTTCTGTAACAGGAAATTCCTGTTTTCATCCTGAATTTTGGCACTCAGCTACAGGATTTTATCCTGCTGAGTTAGCTTGTTGCCTAAAAAGTAAGTGTATAATTTTTATGTTTTAAAGAAATAGATAGTAAACGGTGAAACAGTAGTCCAGATTCTAAGTGAAGAGTCCAGAAACTTAATTTGTTAATTTATAGGCTGTCAGTTGATGCCATCTAAAAATAAGCTTTGTTTTCTGTTGTGATCTGTGTCAATTGTCAATTGTCATGGACAATTTAAGAATCAGTTAAATATAACCAAGGTTATAAGAAGATGCTCTAATCAGATAGAAATGGCACCTTTACATTCCTTTCATATCAGAATTGTATTGGAAACCTATTGACTGATTGTGCATTTTCTTAGCAGTTTTTGATAGCTAAATAAATAATCAAACTTACTGGTTTTGTGGGCTCAAAAACAGTCTTCAAGAACTGTTGAACATGTGCTGACAGGGCATGTTTATCTGTGAACTGGGCAACTAATTATGCCATATATTACATTAAACAAGTTATCAAGTTATGTATTCATCTTTGCAGATCTTGGAATTTCTGCAACTGTATCGAAGAAGTAAGTAGCCAGTAAAATCCAAGTTTCCAGTGTTTCTATTTTTAATTGTCTTACTTTCCATCTGCAAACCTTCTAGCAGAATATTGTAATTAATCAACACAAATAAAAGAAAGAGTTCATATCCTCACCATAGCTTCAAGAGTCATGAAGCTAAAGACCCCTGGAACTTGGCATGCATGCTTGCATGGGGTGTGCACCTTGGGATTACTTGTTGTTGTTTTTTAATTGGCTAATTAATTTAAATTAGTGTGTAGCCTTCAGCACCATCTTCAGTCACTAGTCCTAACCATCTGAGAGGAAGAAGCAGTCATATTTTTGTATCCATTTATTTAGCAGACCTATAGGCAGTTCTATCTAGACAAGAGGCACAACAATACTGGATATGGAGGCTGCTTCTGGCAGAACCCCCAAATGTTTAACGTTAATAGAATCAGTATGTAGCCACATTACAGAAATAAAGCAATTTGATCCCACTTTTATCTGCCATGACTCTCTCCTATGGAATCCTGGGATTTGTAGTTTGTTGCTGTATTAAACCTAGTCTGTTATAGAGCTCTGGTCCCTCACCGAACTACAAATCCTAGGATTCCACAGGACAGAGTCATGGCAGTTAAAGTATCAAACTGCTATATTTCTGCAATGTGGCTACACCCTCGGAGACAAGGGTCCTACTACCTGTAATAACTGAGAGAAGGTTAAACAGTGGTAAGACTGAACAAGATCCAGGGTGAAGGGAGGGAAAGGCCAGTGAGAAAAAAGGGAATGAAGGCAGGAGGAATAGGTGAGAAAGAGTGTTGGGTGGCAGAGGGAGAAGAATCCTGGATGGGTAGCTGGTGAAAGGGAAGAAAAAACACCTGGGTGGATAAGAGGAGATAAAGAGCACCTCTTTTGGTAAGGAGAGGGAAAGAGCACTCAGACATATGAGATGGGGGGGGGATCCTCAGGTTGGATGAGGAGAAAAAATGAATACCTTGGTTATTGGGTACATGTGTGAGCAGGGAGAAAAAGAGGCAGATGGGAGAGAGAGGACATGGGTGGCATGCAAGTATGGCTAAGGGATTTCAAAACTCTGTGAATCTTCATATTTCTACTTTTGGTTTTATAAAATTATTTATATCTCTAGTTTTGCAGTGGTTATGCATCTATTTATATCCCTTATATAGAAAGGTGAAAAAAAGAGTGGCCTTCTTGGCAAAATTCTGAATACTAAAACGTGTATAATCTGAAAAGTCACTCCTCCTACAACTAAATGAAGTGCCAGCATTCAACATGTAAAACTGACTGATTGCTGTGTTTTCCCTATTAAGGAATATTCTGTCATAGGAATCATAAACCATAATGGCAGTGGTGAAGGAATCTGATTCAGTTTCCCTTTGTAGATTAATAGCAGTACTCTCTGTCATTGTCTCTTTTAGGGGAGACCTTCAGTGGAATGCTGGGGAGAAAAAGTTAACAGGAGGAGCTAACTGGCAACCAAAAGTGGCACCTGCAACATGGTCAACTGGTGTTCCTCCCAGTAGCCCAATGGTATGTACTGGTTGCCTTTTATCTGCAGAGAATCCTACATCAAGGATGATTGGAGACTATTGTTACAGCAGTAAATCCTTACTGTTGTAATGAGCAAAACCAAATTTTCTCATCCAAGAAAATCCAGTGTTATTGCCTAGCTTGTCTGTTAAAAACACGAAGTGTGTTTTTACTAATTTTAAAAATGTTTTAAAGGAAATGTATATCCCATCCTGCAATTGTTTATATAGCACTGTTATCATATAACCTATTTTAGCAGCATAACACTTCCTCAAGTGGGAACATCCTTTGGTTTCATGCCTAGTGCAGTGTTAGGTCACTACTGTCATGAGCACTGATTTTCCAGGATTAGGCTGGTCCTAGTGGTAGTTACAGCAAATAATAACTGAAAATTGTGAGGCTGTAAATTGAAATTTTATCTTTGAGCAATTGACTATTTCTAAGAAAAAAGAGTATATACTATTTTAACAGAATAAATATCATTAAATATTACAAATGTTTTCTTGTGCAACATGATATTACAGTTGTCCCTCCATATTTGGGGGAGTTAGGGGAATGAGAACCCCACGAATATGGAAAAATCGTGAATAACTCTGCACCCAACCAGAAGCTAGTTGAAGGGAGAGGTGGATGGGGGAAGAGGAGCAGAAGCCTACACTCCTTTTCCCCCACCCTCTCTTCCCTTTAACTGGCTCCCTGCCCCTTTCCCAGCCTGATCACTTCTTTCCCCAATGAGCAATCGGACAGGAAAAGGAAGGAGGAGCCTCCACCCCCCCAATTCCCTTTCCCAGGTGGATCGCTGCCTGGGCTGCTCGGGCAATGACTTGGCTGGGAAAGAGTCCGGGGGGGGGGGGAATGGAGGCTCATTCTCCATTCACCAGTCCCATCGCCCCCTGGACAGCACAGGGAGCAATGGGGCAGGCAAAGGGACTTGGGAGGGATAGAGAATCCTCCTCTGTTTGCCAGCCCCATCACCCCCTGGGCTTGCCAGGGAGCGATGGGCCAGGCAAAGGGACTTGGGGGGATGGAGGATCCTCCTCCCTTTCCCGGCCAAGTCACTTTCTGGCCAGCTGGGAACAACACAGAGTTGGCTCCTGGGCTTTTCTACTGAGAGGGAAAGCCTGGGAGGAGGAATGCCTGGGCTAGCAGCCTTGACCTTGCGAATAATCGAAACCACAAGTGTCAAGGCCGCAAATATGGAGGGCTGACTGTACTTAAGACTACAGGAGTTAACAATAATATGTGGAATGCCTTCATTGTGGCAAGGCTTTTTTCCCCTTACCAAAATGATTGCTCTGGCCTTTCTTTATTTCTTTAGAGAGCAAACTTTATGCCTTGAGACACTTTGGGAGGCACATGTACTGTCAAAACAAACAAACAGAAAAACTATAAAGTGGCCAGAAGTCCATTTCAGGCTCAGAAAAATTGTTTTTATCTTGAGTGATTGCAACCTATTTAGAAGATGAACTGCTACTTCTGAAAGCTTCCAGATGAAACAATTCATTGGGTAAACTAATTTAAGTGCTGTTGGTTTTTATACACATTGGATAATTTGACAATCCCCCTTTCAGTTCTTTTATTTTTTCTGCTTGACATTGCTTCTTTTAGTGTGGTGAAAGAGTAGAATATTACTAGGTGAAAGTTAATATATCTCCAGTTAGATCTTCTCACATTTTAACTCATACAAGATTGAGTTAAGATTGTTTCTTATTAGACTACGGTATACCTTTATCTGTTTACCTGGGTCTAAACCCCAGGTAAGTTTAGTTCTAAGTAAACTTCCAAACAGGAAAAGTCAGATATAGTGTTCAAATCAGTTTCTAATCTAGTAACAGACAGTTAATCTGTTAGATTTTGGAACAATAAATTTAATGACAGTGTACAACAAGAAGAAAACAAGAAGAAGAAGCTTATTCTGAATTAGCCAATCAGGCTTTTGCAAACACCATACAAAGGAGATATAAGCAGCATAAACTCATACACAAATTAAATAATATAATTAAATTAATGATTTAAACATGCAAAGTGAGTCTATCATTATATATACAATAGATCTAACATTATATTTTGTCACTAAACAGACTAAAATTCTCTCTCTTCATCAAGGCTAGTTTAACATACTTAATATACAATACAATCCTGTAATTTATTTTATATGTAGTTATGTTACTTTTTTCTGATGAATTTATATAACAATGATTGAATCCGGAGTTTTTATTCTACTGATATCTACTCAGAGTGCTCCTACCTGTAAAAAAATGGCAGCTGCGGGGAACCTTTGTTGATTCTCCCCTTGGCTTTGCAGTTCCCAGTGCCTTCCCCTCCTCTGTCCCTTAGGGCAGGGGTAGGCAACCTTTCCCCTTTAAGGGCCGAGGGACTTCAGCTTCCAGAAGCCTCAGCCATGTTGGCCAATAGTCCCATGTTGGCCAATAGCTCCTGGGATTCTGGGAGCTGAAGTCTCTCGGCCCTTAAAGGGGAAAGGTTGCCTACCCCTGCCTTAGTACCTCACAACCCTCCTAACTAGATTTCCATGGCACATAAAATAAAGCATGGGGAGAGGTGGAGTATTGTTGCACATTCTTTTTCCCCTCTTCAGTCAGCAAAAAATCTCCAGGGTATATATATCCATCCATCCATCCTCCCTATATTTAGTTTGTCTTATGGGCATATGCTTTTATAATAACATCATCTAAATCTATCTATTGAGTATAATTTTACTAATGCTTTGTTAAAATTGGTTCATTTTGTTTTACTTTGTGTGCTATAGACAAAGAACTGATGCAGTTGGAAAACTAAACTGCAGACTGATAGTAAATGATGTTGGCTCTTCCAAAAGTATCAGTATATCCAAGCCACAACATTGCATAGATTGTGGATGCATAGTTTCCCTCTTGACACAGGAACAACCCAGCAAAACATACAGATATGGCACACATTTAGTCAAATGTGCATAGACTTAAGGCAAATCTTTATTTGAGTGTGTGGAGGCTGGGAGCAAGTACAACAAGTGCATTCCTGATGCATCTACCTCACTGCTTAGAAGTTTATACTGAAGAAATGACTTGTTCTTTCTAATGACTCCTTAGCCTGTGCTTCTTTGTTTCCATTGTTAACATTCTGAGCATTTGGTTTCATTTGGTGAATTTCAGAGACTGAAGAGGTCTTTCAATACATAAAGCTGTGTGTAGATAGGAGCTGTCCCAGTTTGTGCATTGTTGGAGAATGTTCTGTCCAGTGGGAATATCCACAGAGTGTTTTCTTGGAAATGAATGGGGCAATACCTTTTCTGGTAGAAGTCTTGTTATAGTGCACGGTGTTGGATTGCTCTTTGCAAATAATTTTCATTAAGAACAGTGGGAATGTGTTCCCAAGTAAATGCCTAAAAACTCTATAAAGGCACCAGATTCTCTATGATACTCAATGCTAAGCAAGGTTGGTACTTGGAGGGGAGATTCTGCTGGGAAATATCAGATGATCTGGGCTATCTTTCAGAGGAAGGCAATGTCAAACTACCTCTTGAGTATTCCTTGCCTAAGAATACCCTATGAAATTCATGGGGCCAGTATAAGTCAACAGGCAACTTGAAGGCACACACCTTAAATGTATTAAGACCAGTCTGTGATGGGACTGATGGGTGACTGTATGTGTGTATTAAAGAGAGAGAGAAGAAAGAACCAAACCATGCTGAATTTTTTAAATTGTTCAATATGTGAACAAATTAACTTACTTTTTTGCAATTTAAAAACATTTAATACAAATAATCAATTCTGTATCACCTTATGTTTGGTAGGATAAGAAAATGGCAGAGTGGACTTATACACTGAGCACTGAACAGTATCTTTATTTTGGAATTAAGTATTTGGTTGTTGTTGTTTAACAGAGTTACATTTTTAGAAGTTCTATAATCAGTTGGTGGCTTGTATTTATTTATTTTTTCCTTTTGATTTCTAGACAGGATCCGTACCTCCAGCAGGTGCTGTCCCTCCTGCATCAGGCAGCGCTCCTGTACAGCCTGGATCAGGATTTGGAATGGTGAGTGAAATTTTATAAACTACTCATATTTGTTTAAGACCAAACCCAATAACAGAAAGAATTACCACCATGTTTCATTTCTCCTAGTGACCTTTGATTCTTTTTTGAGTTACTTATAACCAAGACATATTCTGTTTTGCTTTGTTTTTAAGTCAGCATTCTGTGTTGGGGAAAGCAGAAATCACCACATTTACTTATATGTAACCTTGCATAATTTACTTAGTTTGCACATAGCTTGAGGGGACAAAAAATTCATAAGTTTTTCCATTGGCATCTGCAAAGCACTCCTCCCACCACTAATGCCTTAGCCCCATAATGGCGAACCTGTGGCATGGAATGTGAAGCCATTTCCCGTGGCACACAGAGGGTGGAGGGGAGGAGGAAGAGGTGCGTGCCTGTTCCTCCTCCTTCCCAGCTGTCCCAGGCCTTCTGCTGCCTCTCTGGAGGCAGATGAAGGCTGGGATGGTGCAGGGGAAGGAGCAGGAAGAAGCATGCGCCACACACCTCTTTCTCCTCTTCCTGCTGCACCATCTCCAGAGGCAGCTGAAGGCCGGGGATAGTGCAGGGGGAAGAGGAGAAAGAGGTGTGTGCCTGTTCCTCCTCCTTCCAGACCTTCAGCTGCCTCTACGGAGGTAGCTGAAGGCCGTGGACAGCGCTGGAGGGAGGTGGAGGAAGAGTTGTGTGTCTGTTCCTCTCTTTTTTTTCCTCCCCCTCAGCCTTCAGCTGTCTCTGGAGAGGCAGCTGAAGGCCTGGGAGGGCCGGGGGGGGGGGGAGAAGTCCCACCCCTGGCACCAGGTGTTACCCGGTGCCAGAAGGCCCTTTAACTTGGTCACTAGATCCCTAAAAGGTTCACCATCACTGCCTTAGCCCATACTTCTGACAGCAAACAAAAACCCATTAGTTCAAGCATTTCTCACACATTTAAGATTATCTTTCTCAGTCTTGAAGGAATCAAATTTGCTTTCTTTAGAAAGAGAGTCTATAGGTACTGAACACACTTTTTATTTTTCTGGTTGCAAAATATATATGGCAGTGGCAAGTATTCTCCAGCAGAAAACATACAACAGTGTGGAAGCTTTGGCTCTTGAGATATCATATTCTAATTCCCATCTGCCTCAACAAATATGGCCAGTGATCAAAAATGGTGGGAATTACAGTCCAAGAACATTTGAAGGACTACAGGTTCACCATTCTGACATTGGATAATGCTACCTGCACCCTACCTTGAAGGAGTATAAATGGAAATGAAATTAATTCTTCTGTTCAAATCAAACTGTGCATATTATACTCAAAGGATGGAGTATAGCACTGCCTGTTATGCTGTGACCTTGTCAGATCCACAGTTGGCAGTCCAACAGCTTGCTATGTTTGTACTGCAGACACTATTAATTGTTCTTAAATCCTTTCCAGCAACCCCCTGGAGCAGGTGTTCCAATGATGCCACAGCAACCTGTTATGTATGGACAGCCTGTGATGAGACCACCATTTGGAGCAGCTGCAGGTCCTGGTGCACAAGTAAGAGAGATGGATTTATGTGCATAGCTTAATGAAAAATATAAAATTAGCCAAACTGTTTCTCCAACCATCACCATTATTCTCATATAGATTTTGTATTCTTGGTGACTAGTGTTTTAGTTGTTATTCTAAGAGGATTACAGTTTAAACCACTGTTCCTGAAGAAAGTAGTACTTTCTGGCTGTATATGTGTAAATGTATGCAACAAAGTACCTGCATAACACTTTTTTTAAAAGTTAAAACCATTTAGCTAGGATTTATACCCCAACCTTAAAGGCTGAAGGAAGTTTAATATGAAAACCTCTTTTTCATATAAGCAGCAGCTGTGTGCTATCGAACTTTTATTGGAATAACAGTAGTAAAACAACAACACTTCTATTTTAAAGCAAGGCACACAGGGAACACAGAGCCTGTTTTAAAGGGGAATTGTGATGGAATTTTTCTTGAAATTCATTAGAATGCATGCCTTTCACAGAATCACAGTCCTGAACTAAATTGATCAAATCACTTGAGAGAGATTCTTGACTAATATGTCTTCCTATAGCATTGTCCTTCATCCAAATTGATTTCTGCTTTTCTTCAGTTGGCATTTCTGACTCTAAGCAATGATAAATGTCATCAGCTTGCAAAAATACATTCAACTCTGTTTATATTCTGAATAATTATGAGGAGTCAGTTTTAGATTGGAGGAGGATTGGAGAGACATTTTTAAAAATATCAAAAAGAAATTTTAAAAAATCAGCAGCTCAAAAGCGAAAGCAAAATCTCTCTCTCTCTCTGGTAGACATAAGCAAATGGGAAAAAGTGGAGAAAAAATGCAACAAATAATAAAAAAAACCTCGAACAATCTAGTTTTAAATTGTTCACTTCTGTTCATAAGCATCTGAGCCCATAACTTGATGGAATTTTTCTTCAGATTCATTAGAAAGCTCAGGGAAATAGGAGAGATTGATTTAATCTCACCAGCAAAGTGAACACAGCAGAAAATGCATGAGCAGGAAAAATCAAGCTAGTCCACTTTTAATCTCCAGCCCCCATGTGTCTTCCAATAATGAACTAAGACAAAGTTTTTAGAGTAATATAAAAAGAGAAGTGTACTTACTAAATCATATGCATACACGAGTAAAGCTTCATGTTGCAAAGAAAATGAGGCAGAAAATAGTTTACATGCTTGCAGAGAAAGTTTCTTATCAGCATGCTAGAAAGTCATGCTGCTCCGGTCAAGGAACAAACGGAGAAGGAGAAACATAATGGTAAGTCTCCACAGAATCAGAATACGTACCTGCATCAGAAGCCTGTAGAGAACTACAGTGGCTTGATTTGGCTTTCAGGAGTGCCGTTCTCGTTTAATACAATATACATGCTCCATACACATTTGGCTTTCAGCAGTAGGATCTTACTATTTATTTTGCCATTATGCCCGTGCTCATGTTTTTCTTTTTTCTTTTTCATTTTGTTGCTGTTCTTGACTGATGGAAAACCTGTTCAGCTGTCTCCAAGTCCCACACCTGCTACTCAGAGTCCCAAGAAACCTCCAACAAAGGACCCATTAGCAGATCTTAACATCAAAGATTTCTTATGAACTATTTAAGGTATGGGATTGCCTCTTATGTGCTCCACTGAAATACAGTAAAACACATTCAGTAAAGCTTATTCTGTTGGATTCCTCTCTGGCATTTCAAATGTGACTCTAAGCATCTTAGTTTTGAAGTTTTTTAGTACTCTTCTAAACTTCCACTAAATTTGATTTTTAACTGCAAGGTCATTTTGGATTATTAGTTTGCTTAAAGAAACCTATCTTCCTTTCCCTTTTCACAACTGCACACACACAGCCTTTACTCCTTGCAAACAGTTCCACACTCTTTTGCCAGGGGGGCAAAAAAGTTGCAAAAGAAGTTTGCAGTACATTTTGCAAAAAGTGACATTTTCAAAATTCCTGTAGGTGTGTGAAATCTCATTTGCTATTTCTCCTTATTGAGGACCAATATGGCATAGTCTGAGTTTTGGACTATGACTCTAGAGGCCAGGATTTGATTCCCAGCTTGGCCATGTAAGCCACTGAGTGGCCATGAACAAGTCACATGCTCTCAGACTCAGGGGAAGGCAATGGCAAACCCCCTCTGAACAAATCTTGCCAAGAAAACCACATGATAAGGTCACCATAAGTAAGAAACGACATGAAGGCATACAGCAGCAACATTTCTCCTTATTATGAAACGAGCACAGACACAGAGGTAAGATTACTCTTAGTACACTATATGTGGTTGCGCTTCTTTTTCCAGGGTGGTGCAGCCATGGCAAAGGAATGCAACCACAGTCTGCCAGGTCCAGGTAGCCTATTTCTCCAGTGACTGACTTCATTCATTTTAGCTGCAACCTTTTTTGCCCTTCTGCCATGTCATTGTGCTCATGTAGAGTGCTAACAGGATTTTGGCCAGATAAACAAAAAATATAAAGAGCAAACCCAGTGGAAGTTCACAGTGTAAATATTGAGAGAACTGAATGTTTTCTCCAACTTGGTTATTCCCACATATAACAAAGATATACCTTTCAGTAAACCTGCTTCTTCTATTCAGAGATGTACCTCAGCAAATTTATTTGACTCATTTCTTAATTATAAGTATATGCTTTAAAAGGGAATATCCCATAAGGGATACTCTGACAAATGTTGGAAATGTGGAAAAGAGATTGGTACATATATCCACATGTGGTGGAAATGTAAAAGAGTTAAAAAATATTGGATAAGGGTACATAATATAATGGAAGAAATTTTGCAACTACAATTAGCTAGAGACCCTAAATTATATTTATTAAGCATGTGTGAGAACCAAGAAGTAGAACGGAAATATGGGAAGCTGCTTTTCTACATGACCACTAGTGCGAGAATAATATTAGCGAGAAAATGGAAAACGAGTGAAATCCCCTCCACTGAAGATTGGGTATATAAATTATTAGATCTAGAATTATTGGATGAATTAACTTGTCTCATGAGAGGGCAAGATTGTGAAAAGAATAAAATGACTTGGAAACCATTACATGATTATATAAAGAAAAAATGGAATGCTAAAACAGGATGAGGGCTTTGGAATTCAAGGGAAAAGGAAGATTAAGAAGCTATAAGAAAAAATTGAGATATTGGAAACTGGAAAGAATATTTTTACTTTAGAATCTATCGATTATGCTTATAGTTTGATGATTTAAATTAGGAGAGCAAGATAAAACATAGGACATAGGACTTAGCCTAAGTTCAGGAAGTCGAGTTTATGTGTTTAGATTAGATGTGATAGGTGATGTATTTATTGTTTGTTTATTTATTGTATGTAAGAATATATATTTGTATATATGTTAGTGGTTTGTTTGTCTTTATGTGTAGTTTGTTCTGTTTTGTTTGTATATGTATGTTCATTCAATAAAAGTTTATTTAAAAAAAAAAAAAAGGGAATATCCCTAGGGCTATCAGTTGCTTATAATTACTCAAGTCCTGAGAAATGTAGGGGTTCTTGAGTAATCTTTCTTTATACCTCCTCTCCGGATGCCCTAATACTTGATATGACAATGAATAAATTGTTCATTAGCTAACAGTATTTTAGTAACATTGGAGATCATCAGATGGCAAAAAAGGACAGGAGAGAAGCGGGACACTCCCGTCCTTGTCATGCAATTGCGAGAAGATTATCAGGCAACATCCCATGGCATCGCTGGCATCCCATCCTTCTCCCATTTGTAAAGTGGAATGGCCCCATAACTTTTTATTGACAGCAGTTTCCCATCAATAAAAAGTTACAGGGCCATTCCACTTCATTGATGGGTGAAGGATGGGATGAGAGCAATGCTGTGGGATGTCGTCTGATAATCTTCCCACAATGGTGCAATAAGGATGGAGCATCCTACTTCTCTCCTATCCTTTTTCACCATCTGATAATCTCCATGTACATTTTAATAGAAGACTTGTTTTGTCCATGTTAAACTTAATTCCAGCCACCTCTTGGCATCTGCCATTCCTGAAATAATTTTCAATGGTTGTGACCCATTTTCCCTATATTTTCTATTCATACTCCAAGATGTTTGATCCTAGAAGAGTTTCACTGAATCTTATAAACTTTCAGTTTAGTTTGTTTCAACAGGGTAAAGCATATCCATACTGATTTAGAGAAGTCTTGTAATCTGAAATTTCTTTCAGAAAACATGTCGAAAAGTGTATTATTTTTAGGAATTGCTTCTTCAGAGATGAAAAAATGATATGACCATATTATTTGCATAAAGATATCTTTTCTTGAAAGCACTCTGTGTGTGTGTGTGTATCATTTCTGTTTAGATATGCTAAATATTTCTAATTTTATTCCCTCCTTAGTTTTAAGACAGGATAACTGAAGATGCAAGTTTGGAATCAACAAAGAAGAATTTTGTTGCTCAGAATTTCCAAGTGAGCCACCACTACCAAACCCAGTGCTTACTCAGACTTCTCTCCTACTTCCAAAACGTGTAGCACAGCTGTGAAAGTGAACATTAGGAATGTGTACTATATTAGTTGTTACCCCTTCTCTCTCTCTCTCTTCTTCTCAGTTTGTGTACTTGGGTTATTATTTATGTGTTTTACAACTTAAACAATGGATGTATGTTTCTGATGCCTTCTTAGTGCTTTTCTGAACCTATTTCAATAGGGACTGATTATGCAGCTGTTGTGTATGGTGAGCCATATGGAGCGATGTGTCTGTGTTTCTGCAAGTCTCAGTGTAAATAACTGGCAAACCCTCTAAATTTTCCTCTTTGAAGTCCAGTTTCTCTTGTATACCTGCTATACAAAACAATAGTGTGATGATGGTAGTAAGAAAAGCACTCTTCAATCCTACAAATTCTTTTTTGTGTGGAATACAATTTTTCCCCAAATGCAGAATTCTCAAATTGTTGTGGGATATGTTTTATTTTTGTGGCACTGTATATGTTAAGTTTAAATTATAATTCAAAGTAATATAAAGAAAAAAATCCCATTTTATGCATCTTCTATGAAATTAATTCAAGAAGAATTAAGAAGAAAACATTTTATTATATTGTCTTTTGCTGTCATTAAAAAAAGGTTATTTATCTGTTCTTTTCAATGCACTGAAAATAAATGAGGGGGAGTTTCTTGCCATGCTGATGAAGAAACCCAAACATAGTGGAGCAAACATTTCAAGAATTGTAAAGCTAATCAGTGTATCTACTGGCAAATCATGAAAACTGGATTATTATTTTTATTTATTTAGCTCTTACATGCATCGGTTAGTTTGGTGCTTCTCTGTATATGCCTTAGACTAGTGTTTTTCTATCCCCATACAGCACTGTGTATTTCTGTACTGTCTGTGATTAGAGGTCACACTAAATTGAAGAACTGCACCCTTAACTGTAAACAACAAAAAAGTATTATTTTTACATTTTAGTTTGTTCTCTCATACTGTTTGTGCTGATGGCTTGGCTTCAGATCTTGACTCCTTAATAAGGTCACTGTTGATCAGTGTTACAAGTGGCTTGGCAGCTCTTTGTAAAAGCATATTAGGTTGGAAAGATGTTCACCAAAGTCTTTCAAATTAACTATTTAATCAATATATGGTACCATTTTTAAGAAGTGGTTGTAAACTGAATTTATTGTGGGGATAAGATACACTGTAATGACAGAGAGTTAGAGAGAGAATTTCAAAATGGGTTTTCTTTGTATTTTGTTTTGAGAAAAACCCAGTGCATGTATACCCTCTGAGATGCAATAAAACACCTTGATCAAAGTAAATTCAAACACAAAAGTTGTCTCCTTTAATTACCCAGAACCAGTTATATTATGTTTATAATACAAACCACAATTGTTAGAATATGGATGGGTTATACAGTCAAAGGTGAAATGTAGAGATGTGTGTGTGGAATTTTCCTCATGAGAACAACATCTAGAGAAACAAAGTGAATCTAACACCAGATGGCTACACAGACATAAATATGTACTTTCCCAAAGGTACAACTCATAGTCACAGATTTTGTTATGGGAAGCAAGAAATATCAAAAAGGTAAACATCGTTAGGTCATGGGAAAGGAGCCACGTGGTGGATGATGGACAGCAAGAGGCTGGGTTAATATACATCATACAAACATTATCCAATTAGCATAAGGTTACCCAAAAGGTGGAGTATGGGAAGGGCCTAGAGAAGCCTTTGTTTAAGAATGTTTATGTTTCAAGATGTGAGCGTGTGTGGCAGTGGTTTTAACCATGCAATCAGGAGTTGGCCTCTAATATGTTTATACTGCTTTTATAATGTAACTCCTAGATCTGGAAACATGGATCTGTAACTTCTTTTTACCTTTTAACTGCAACAAGTTGGGATCCTAAGCTTTTGGGATTGTTAAAGATGTAATCTTTCATGGCTGAACTGGACAAGTTCATCACAATGGATTTTACTTAGCTATCTTATTTTTCTTTTATATGCATTAATAAACTATGCTTTTGGACTTTACAATGTGTCTTCTTGACTGAGGAAGACAGGATCCTGAAGAAGGGAAGCTGAGCCAGTTGATGGTAAGAGATACAAAGTGGCTGTGGATCACAGCAGCCAGCTTGTCCTGGGGATTCTGCTGGGTGCCAAAGAGCATCACTGCAACACCCATCATCCCCACATTGACAGCAATAACTGTTTTTATAGTTCTGAAATAGCTGTTGAAAGTGCAGATGTTCTTGCAGTTTGTTTTAAAAATTGAATTAAGTCATATCAAGGGTACATTTGAATTTGGTGGAATTCAGTGGCATCCTGGGAAACAGGATGCTGGACCAAATTGCAAGAGAATTCTCTGAACTGTTGTAAGAAATGGTACAACATTCTGCCAGTATAATGCTATGCATGTTTCTTCAAAAGTGAGTCCCATTGTTTCCACTGGACCTTAATCCAGTAATTTGAATGAAGGAAACTCCCAGTTTATTATTTATTTATTTATTCCCACCCTTCTCCCAGGGCTTACAACATTAAAAAAACAATACAATTAAAAACATATAAAAATAATCTATTGAAACAATATAGCACCCCAGGCCATTCTTTAAAAGCTTTCTGTTTTGAATTCCTGTCTGAAAAGGAAGGTTTTCACCTGTCGCCAGAAGGCCATCAAGGAAGGGGCCATTCTGGTCTCCCTGGGCAAGGAGTTCCAGAGTCTAGAGCAGGGGTAGGCAACCTAAGGCCTGGGGGCTGAATGCGGCCCTCTGAGGCCTTTGGACCGGCCCTAGGCCGGTCCTGCTGCCGCCACTGCCGCCCGCCGCTGCTAAAATAAATAAACTAGGAAGGCAGATGCCAAATTTTGCCTTTCCTGGGGGCTTGGAGATCTTATTCAACTCCTATTCCTGCTGAGAATCCTGTGGATTTTCAGGAGCACTCAACTGGCTATCAGGCATCTACTCTAGCAGTAGTATGTATGATTCATACTAATATTGTTTCAATATAATCAAAACAATATTGATTATTGTTGTTATTACTTGTTCTTGGGGTTTTCTTAGCAAAATCTCCACAGGGGTTTTGCCATGGCTTTTCTGGGGCTGAGAGAGGGTGCATGCATATTTTTTAAATGTTTTCAATTTTTTAAAAAAATATATTTTTATTTATTTATTTATTTTTGGTGCTTCGGCCCCCCAATTGTCTGAGGGACAGCAACCCGGCCCCCGACTCAAAAAGGTTGCCTACCCCTGATCTAAATAATATTTCAACAGAATTTACTGATAACATAAGAAACAGATTCACACTACTAAGCATAATAGACTGAGAACCAAAGGAGGAGGAGTATCCAGGATCAATTCTTGGGAAGAGTCCTTCACCTTGGATTAACTCCTATAGTTAAAATCCCTCTCTTTCCCTGTCCATTCCAGTCTACTTCCCAGAGCATGTGGCCTCTATAAAACCCCTATATGCACACTGGCAGTATTACTCTGGATTGAGAATCCTTCCTTGCCAGAGAGACGTTTATCCCTTTGCCCCTGGTCATCTTGGGAGCAGCAAATGAACAGCTGGTGAGCAGCAACTGAGAGGCCTCTTGCCCACACTGGCTATTGCCACAAGGCCAGCACAGGTGAGAGGCTTCTCAGGGCCTTTGCAGACTGCCAGAAATAGTTCAAATTGAGTCCACTTTTAGGGTTAGGGTTAGGGAATCATGGGAACTGTATTTTATTGTGGCACCAGAGCTCTCTGACAGAGAAGGCTCAATGTCTCAGAAAAAAAAATTCCCATGATTCCCTAGCACTAACCCTAACCCTTAAAGTGGACTCAATTTGCACTATTCTGGCAGTCTGCAAAGCCCTCAGTCATTGCTCAGCCAACTGCTCAGCTGCTGCTCCCAAAGTGACTGGATGCAAAGGGAGCAGCAACTGAGATCAGTTATTTTGAATTTGCAGTAGCGTAATAGATCTAATATCAATAAATATAGAATTAAGAGGGCATGAGGGTTGTCACCTAAGAAGAAAGGGGACAGTAGCCAGAAAAAATTGGGGACCAGTGGTTCAGACCATGTTTCAAGAGTGTGTTTCACTCCATCTATGGCAGACGATTTGTGCCAGATGCCAAATTTTGCCTTTCCTGGGGCTTGGAGATCTTATTCAACTTCTATTCCTGCTGAGAATCCTGTGGATTTTCAGGAGCACTCAACTGGCTATCAGGCATCTATTCTAGCAGTAGTATGTATGATTCAACTCTTGATGGGTGTGACACCAGGAAAATGTACATGGGATTATTCAAAAGGCCCCCAGTGTGGGAAATAAACTAGGAAGGCATTGTAGCTGACAAAGATGAAATCAGTTGGCTTGCATCAGAATAGAGCTAGAAAAGAGCTGGAGAAATTATAGAAAGGGATAACCCAAACAACTGGTGAGCTGTACAAATCCCTGCTCAGCCATGGAAATTACTGGGTGACCTTGGGCAAGCCACATTCTCTCAGCCTTAGGGAAAGGGAAAGGCAAACCTCTGAACAAAGCTTGCCAAAAACCCCATGATAGGGTTGCCTTAAGGTCACCATAAATCAGAAAATATTTGAAGGTATACAATAACAAACTAACAGCAAGAAATAATACATATTATTATGTATTAGCTGTGTTTAAAATTATGCATGGTATAAGAAACTGAACAAATTTTTTCTCCCTCTCAAAATATTAGAAAATGGGGCTGTCCAATGAAGTTGAATGGTGTGAGGGTCAGGATGGGTATCACACAGCACCAGCAGGCAGGGTGCCAGAAGTTCAGAAGCCAAAGGAGCAAGCAGTATCCAAAACCAAAAGGTCCAGGGTCAAGAGTCATAAATCCTAAGAAAAGTCCAGGGTAGTAGATAACAAGGTCAAGAACAGTCCAGGATCATAAATCACAGAGTCATATCTCACTGTAAATTCAGGCATGGGAAAGGAATCAAGCTTGTTTCCAGCAACGAAAAGTGGAAAACCCTTGACTTATAAAGCATGCTGACTCAGCCTCTCCCAGCTTGCAGACCATATTTCAGGAGGGCATTTCCCTTCGGCATGTGCTCAGACTCTCACTTTACCTGTGGGGGAGGGACTGTTTCAGATGCTGCAGCATTCATCTTTCTTGAGGACTTATGGCTCTCTCTCCTCTTCTTTCTGTGGAGCATTCAGGTGGCTGTCAGACTGAGCTGGAAGAGGACACAGGTGTGGTAAGTAGTCTTCATCCTCAGAAGCCAAACTGTCGGGGGGGGGGGCATGACAATAAGGAAAAGTGAGTGCTTCTTCACATAGTGTGTCATTAAACTATGAAATTTATCTTCACAATATATAGTAATGACCACCAACATAGTTTTAAAAGGGGATTAGAATAAGGACGTTATCACACGTGGGCCAGAAAGCAATAATAAAGTGGAAATGAGGCATTCTGAAAATAAACCGAAAATAAACCTTGATTCCACAAATGGCTTTCACGCATAATTACCTTAATTGCAAAATTAAAGTAAGTGCATTTAACGTTCACACACAAGTGAGAAAAGCCCTTAAATGTACTAGAAATGAGCTTCTTGCACATGCGCAGATAGAGTAATGCTCGCTGGAACCATGGGAAAAGCAGGGAAATGCTCCCAAATGCGCATTTGCTTTTCACATTACGGTAAATGCGAAATTACCTTAATTGCGCATTTGCATTTCTTCCAAACAATGAATTTCAAAAGATCTCGGATAACACCAGTTTCTGTACACTTTCTGTCCATTTTCTGTGCGACATCGTGTGAAAACGCGAGGCACAAATCCAGTTTTTGTTTGGGATTTGTGTGGATTAACCAGCAGATTTGCCCCGTGTGATAACGTCCTAAGTTTCTCAGTGGCGACTAGCTGGGATGACTATATGCTATCACCAGGATCAAAAGCAGCATGCCTCTGAATACCAGTCACTGGAGAAGAACAGGAGGAGAATCATAGAGTTGGAAGAGAACACAAAGGCCATTCAGTCCAACCCCCTGCCATGCAGGAATACACAATCAAAACACTCCTGACAATTAGCCATCCAGCCTCTGTTTAAAAGCCTCCAAAGAAGGAGACTCCACCACACTGAGAAAATATGTTTCATTGTCGAACAACTCTTATCCTCAGGAAGTTCAGTGTTGTACTGGGTATGAAGTATATCTCACCATGTCCTGAGGGACTGAGCAGTTGTTTGTGTAACAGATCAGCTATGCATCACCAGAACATTTTAGCCCAGCAGACAAGTCCTGGTATAGTTATAGGCTAGGCCAGGTAACAAAGAGAAGGCTAGGGATGTTCTTAAAATACCTGGGCTCCAAGTTGAATAGTAGCCACAGGGCACATGTATTCAACAATCACTTTTGGCTGGCCTGATGGTAATTTCCAGCAAATGGCTGATCCGGAGCCCTTATACTTAACTTTTATTCTTGCAGACTCTAATGCTCCAAGTTAAACAGGTCTGTTCATAGGAAAGCCCCCTTAATTTCAAGGAGGCTTAATTTCCATGCATACATACTTATGATTGACAGTGTAATCCTGGTCTTTCTAAATGACTGTTCTATTGCTTAACTATGAAAAAAAAATCAAAGAAAGGGAAAAGATGTTGGAGGGTTTTCTTTAATACCTTTGGTCAAGTCTGGACATGCCTAGGTTGCATTATCTGAAATAATTGCAAAGGCATGAGAGGAAAACTTCTTAGCATAGTACTATTTTCACATGAAATATGCTTTTTCAGAGAGTCAGCATGGTGTGGTTAGAGTGTTGGACTCGGACACTGGGAGACCAGGGTTTGAATTGCTGCTCAGCCCTGGACAGGTACTGGGTGAGCTTGGGCATGTTATACTCTCTCAGTCTCAGAGGAAGGCAAAGGAAACCCAATGATGAAAGAATTCTGCCAAGAAAACTTGTGATAAGTTTCCTTGTGTATGTACATGCCTTCAAGTTGCTTGTCCACTTACAGCAGTCCAATTAATTTCAAAAGGTTTTCTGAAGCAAGGAGTACTCCTGTCAGGAAAACGATAGGGTAAAAGCCCATGTGCTAACATCCGTAGTTTTGCCAGTTCCTTCCTCTGAAAACAATAGCCTACACCACTTAGAGGGGTTGCAGACTGCCAGAAATAGTGCAAATTGATTCCACTTTTAGGGTTAAGGTTAGTGCTAGGGAATCATGGGAATTTTTTTTCTAAGACATTGAGCTTTCTCTGTCAGAGAGCTCTGGTGCCACAATAAAATACAGTTCCCATGATTTCCTAACCCTAACCCTAACCCTAAAAGTGGACTCAATTTGCACTATTTCTGGCAGTCTGCAACCCCCCATAGTCTTTGTTGGCAGTTTCCCATCCAAGTCTAACCAGCATGACCTTAGCTTCCTAGACCAGATGGGATCTGGTGGTTTTAGGGTATTTAGGCCCCGAGGTCCACCTTAGGGTCGCCCTAAGTCAGTAATGACTTGAAGGCATACAACAACAAATGTTTTATCAGAGATAGCAGGAGCAGCCCTGAAATGTACCTGTGTACATGCAATAAAGCATTTCTTTGTTTCATTTCTGTGGAGGTTTTTCTTGAGTCCTTTGGGTCAACAACACAGTGTTGCTATTATATTGCCTGAGGACTGATTATCTCAAATCTTCCATCGGTATTGGGGTAAGCAACTGTAACCTGATCCAGGAGCCACTTTTCCTCCTCAGGGCTTTCTGGAGGTCACCTAGACTCACAAAATGCAAAATGAAGAAAGAATATGCCAGAAAAACAAATAGTTTTAGATGTTTATATAGAGCAGAGGAACACTGTAACCTATTTTAAAAGTGAATTGCCTATCCTTTCATTTGGCTACAATTCTCTCTCTCTCTTTTTTTTTTTTTAGCAACACAAATGGCAGCCCAAGGATTCAGCTGGAGGGAGGTATATGCCATGCCAGAACCACACCTTGCCCACCACTGCTTTGAGCCATGATTATTGTATTCAAATGGATACAGTCTATATACAATAACAATGTAAAATAAATGATAAAGTTCTCCTACTGATGAGACATTCTTACATTTTTTGTTGCTCAGATTTGGGGGGGGGGGGGTGAGGCTTAAAAAGTGAATTTAAGAAGCAGTCAAGAGAATTTACAGGTTTAAAACATTTGAAAAGCAGTGAACTAGAAAGCAAGTTTTGAATATAAGGTTGCCCTCTGGTGGATATATATAATAAATTTTCTCTATTACAATTGTATAATTGATGAGCTTCAGTTTTCTTAGTGCTGTAAATGGGGGGAAATATTCTCCATTATTTGTTTTCCTGCTGACAAATTTTTCAATCTGAGGAAAGCTAGTTGGGAACAATGACAGACAGATGAGAATTTGACATAGAGTTTGCACACCAAAACTACTTCTGGAAATTGTTTGTTTGTTTGTTTGTTTGTTGAGTTTATATCCTGCCTTCTTCCCAAAATGGGATTCAAGGAAGGTGTTGTTATTCTGCACAGAAATATAGAGGGAGATTATGTGTAAACATTGGAGACGAGTCCTGCAAAAAATGTTTGTAGGAAAATCATGGTTTGGCACAAAAATATCTATTTTGCATTCAAACTGCATGTTTTTTAATTTGAAGAAAAAAGGATTTCCACTGGGGGTGGCAGTTTTCAGAGACACATGTTGTTTGTTTGTGAAAAGTCAGTGATTTAACTAAAGGACATAGGTTTTGCACAGGAAAAAAAAACCCACGTGTCTTTTGTGTCTTTATGTAAAAAACACATTTTCATACCAACACCAACACCACCCCACTTTCTAGAAACACAAAATTGGTGGGTTTTGCACACAAAAAACAACAACTTTGAGTTTTGCATGAAAAATTAGGTGTGTTTCTAGGAACAATGAGTGGAATCCTACTGAACTACAGAGCTATATAGTGAATTCTGGCCTAACCCCCATAATTCTCAGTTTACCAGGCAGCAGCTGCCATGACTGAGGGGGATCTGTTCATCTTTGGCTTGAGAAGCAACTGGTTGCTATTCCACCCCCTCCTATAAGCAATCTCCATTGTGACAACAAGTCCTTGTTGTAATTCCTCATGAAACTGGAGAATGCTCTTGCAAAAGCAGGGGAGGTTGAAAACATCAGCTGCTTCCCAAGCAACGTGGGTTAGCAGTTTACATCGGTAACACCCCAACAAGATTCTGGCCAATTTGTTTGTTTGTTTTGGCAGGAATATTGTTGGGTTTTCTGTGTGGAAATTGCTTGCACAAAACACAACTTTCTTCTGAAAAACATCGGCCTGAATTACATTACTAGGCCTACCTAATGGATACCCAGTGAATCAATGGGATTTATCTATGTATTGACTTTGTTGTTGTTAACTGACCTTGAGTCAACTCATGGTGACCCTGCAGATGAGACATCTCAAAAAATAACAACAATCCCAACTAGCTTTGCTCAGGTCCTGCAGCCCTGGCCTGTGTCTGATTGAGTCTAACCATCTGGCATGTGGTCTTCCTCTCTTTCTATTGCCTTCCACATTTCTTAGCATCATTGTCTTTTCTAATGATTGATTTTTCCTCATCATGTGTCCAAAGTATCACAGCCTCAATTTAGCCACCTTGGCTTCCAGAGATTTCTATAACCCATCTGATCTATTCTAGAATCCATTGACTCACCAATGACTTACCCACTGACATAGAATTGACTTACTATTCAGCAATTATTTGAATGGATCTACTTGACCTGGGATAATCAACAGAAATCCAGTCATTTTTATTTATGCACAGTTTTCATGCAACCCCACCACCGCCACCCATGTATTTCTGTGCAGAATAATTTCCTGAAATACTTCAGGATGTGCATATACCCCAGGCAAGAGCTCTGCAGAAATATTCATGTTTCTTGCAGCAGAGAGAAAAGTACTGAAATTAGTTATCTCTTCATAGAAGGACATGCCTAATACTAGCATGAATGGAGATTTCTTCATAAGCTACATAATTGGTGACAAGGAATCCTGGAACCAGGAGGTGGCAGTCTGGAACTTGCTGTAAAATATTTGTCAAAACACAGCACAACAGCTAAACTTTAGGCATGTTAATTGAAACATGTTCCTAATTGAATTCCATGGGGCTACTTCCTAAATAAATGTGAATGGGTTTGTGGTATTAGTTTACATTGTGTGGAATATGATGGTAGAAAGAATCTGGTGATCTTGCAATTGATTATCTGTTTCTCACTTAATAAAAATGTTCAGTCTCCCTGTCTTTGGGTAGGGAATGCCAACTCTAAATAGAACTGTTCATGGGAGTCCCAAGATCCATAACTCAGACAAAAGTATGGAACATAATTTGGGATCATGCCAGTCAGGATTCATTCATTTTTATAAACATGATTTTCTCTAATTGCTGGCACCAAGGTGGCTCACAACATGATTTTTAAAACCAGATTCAATTAACAATATAATAGGTTGTAAGAATGAAATGCAATCAAACACCTTGTTACAGGGGTTCCCAACATGAGGTGCCCACATTCCCAGGGAGTGTGAGATGGGATTTCAGCGGGTATGACAAAGAAACTTGTGTGAATCTGGATTCAGTTCTCTTTTGTCAGTCAAGACAAACTTTAGGAATAGCTTGAATCCAAGGCAGCCCTTCTGATTGCAGTCAGCAAGAAACTTCCACATTTTGATGAAATCATAAATGAGAAGCAGGAGCAAAGAAATCAGTGGATTTTATGTTCACAGTTGAGATTGATTTTATTGTCTACAATTTTTCTGAATAAATTAGACTCTAATTGCTTAATTCAGATTTGCATTTATGCACTGAGTTAAAAGCTTATTTCTTTAAGTTAAATTTGTTCACCCACAGTATTGTATGTGGTTCAATCTATGGTTTAAAATTTAGAAATTAGACTTCTTCATCTGCAAATGTGATATTACTTTTGTAGCGGGTGCAGGCATTAATCAAACATTTCCTAGGGGTGTCGGGCATAGAAAAGCTTGGGAACCACTGCCCTATCACATTAAAATAAAGTCAAAGGACATGGTTGCAGAGGGGAAAAAGAAAAACAATAGCATGCCCCACTAAAAGCTCCTTCCTCACAAACAGGCAGCTGCCAAAAGCCTGCTTCAATAAAAGGTCTTTGCCTACCAGTGGAGGGACAAGAAGAAGGAGCAAGTCTAAGCCTTCCTTGAGAAGTTTCATAATCTGGGAACAACTATAGAAGAGGTCCTATCAATGTCTCTACCAAATATTCCTGTAAGGGTGGCAGAACCAAGAAAAGGAACTCCCTGAGGATTTTTGAAATGTATATGGAGAGAGATGGTCCTTCAAATCACCTGGACCCAAAACCATATAATATGTCCTTGGTATCCACTGGGGGTTGGTTCCAGAACCCCCCATTGATACCAAAATCCAGGAATGTTCAAGTCCTGTGATATACAATGGCATAGTAAAATGGTGTCCCTTATATCAAATAGCAAAATCAAAGTTTGCTTTGTGGAATATATATATATATATATATATATATATATATATATATATCTTTTGTAGCCATTGATGGTTGAATCCGTGGATATGGTGGTCCAACTCAATAAGGTTATATAGGCTGTAATCAGTACTTTGAGTTTTGCCCCAAAATGGAACGGTAACCAGTGAAGCTTTCATTAAAAAGGGACTTATATGTTCTCTGTAACTCTATTCAGTCAACAGTTTGGTTGCAGCATTTTGGACCTGTTGGAGTTCTTGAGCATTTTTCAAAGGCAGTAAGTAATCCAGATGGGATCTAACTAAGGCACGCATGATCACAGCCACACCAAATATTTTTTTCAGGAATGGGTGCAGCTGGCACACAAACTTTAGCAAAGCTAATGCTCTCTTGGCCACTGTCAAAACCTGTCAAATGATTTGCTTACTACCTGCTTACCCCACTGGCTTCTGTCTCCTTCTATGCCCCCCCCCCCAGCCTCTCTTCTTTTCCATTGCTCTCCTTTCATTGACAGAACCCATTTGGGAGTCAGGGCTAATCGGGTTTCTTCACCTTTTCACCGTCCACTGGCTAACACAAAGCATGAGCTTTACTCATCTTCCCTGAGATAACACTTTCTATAGCCTTGTTCCAGAGGCCAGTGGGGTAAGCAAGTACTAACTGTTCAGGTCAGAGCGAGGGAATGAATCCTGAGTAAAGATTTTAAGAACCAGGGACTCTCCAGTCAGATGTGTTAGGTTTTCAGTACTTTTGGAAGGGGATTGGAAGGCTGGGGTGGCAACTGGTGGAGTTGGCAAGTATTGTGTTTCTATATGTATGCCTTATAAACCTGTATTATATTTGTTGTTGTTGTTTTGCTTTCACAACCAGATGGAAAGGTACAGTATTTTCTGTCATATAAGCCTACTTTTTAACCCAGGAAAACCTTCTCCAAAGTTGGAGGTCGTCTTATACGCCGGGCAGAGGAAGAGGAGGAAGAAGGTGTGGTGCGGTGGGAGGAGGAGGGGGGGAGGAAGGGGTGGCGTGAGGCAGGAGGAGGAAGTAGCAGCGGATAAGAGGTGAACCCCTATCCTGGGGTTTTCTTGGCAAGACTGGTTCAGAGGAGGTTTGCCATTGCCTTCCCCTGAGGCTGAGAGTGTGTGACTTGTCCAAGTTCACCCAGTGGGTTTCATGGCAGAGTGGGGAATCAAACCCAGGTCTCCAGAGTGGAAGTCCAACACTCAAACCACTATACCATGCTGGCTCCTATTCCCATGTACTACCTATGAAACAATTGCAGACTTTTTTGTTCTTCTTGTGTGTCTTCAAGTCCTTTCCGACTTATGCCAACCCTAAGGCAATCTTATCATGGGATTTTCTTGGCATGTTTCTTCAAATGGGGGTTGCCATTACCATCCTCTGAGGCTGAGAGTGTGTGACATGCCCAGGGTCACTTACTTGGCCACAAATTGTACATACCCCAGAATGCATCACCTAGTATATTGGCAGTCCTTTCCCCCAAACACTTTCTCATTTTCTCCTGTTGGAAGAGGGGTCGTCTTATACGGCGAATATATCCCAAACTCTCTATTTTAGCTGGGAAAGTTGGGGGTTGTCTTATACACCCAGTCGTCTTATAAGCCAGAAAAATATGGAGTACTTGGAAAAATCTGTGTGCTTTAAAACAATTTCAGTTTCTTTGATATAACTACAGTTACCTCTTACAATGTAATTTTCCTTTTTTTTGTTCTTTGGGAATATTTTGTTTTGTTTTCATTTTGTTTTTTGTTACCACCCTTAAAATGGATTTTTAGAACTCACCTTTGGCTGAGAGCATCCCAGAAAATCCAGAGCTCTCCGGATTGACTCCAGGCAGCTGTTCACACATGTGTCATGCTATGCCCCCTGCTGCCACCACCGCTAACATGAGTTGCTCCCTCTGAGGTTAAAATAAGATATCCAGCCATATGATCAATGCTGAGTACCTGGTTTCAGTCCCAGAGGAAGTGACTTGCACCAGCAGTGGGTGGCACAGTGGGACACACATGGGAACAGCTGCCCTAACAGTGCTCCAGGGTGCCCAGGTAATGGGGGGAATTTGGAGCAGCTTCAGGGCCAGAATACTCTGGACTGGTCCCAGAGTATTATGGCCTGTGTGGACATGACCCTGGAAGCCCAGGAGCTAAGACATCACTCCATGATCGAACACCTTTTTATAATACAACAGGTTTTGATTTATTTTTTTTAAGGAAGAGTTCATATAGATTAAAGTAAAAATTGGAGACAATACATTCAGCCCTCGGTCAGCTGTCCACAGATGGCAAGTCTGCGTTATCCCCAATGGTAGTATGTGCACATGGCCATGCCGCCATTAGGGATAGCCCCTGTTGTCCCCAGTGGTGGCTCATGCATGTGGCCGTGCAGCCATTAGGGACAATGAATCTCTAATGGCAGCATGGCTGCATGCACATGCTGCCACTGGGGACAACGGGGGCTGTCCCTAATGACAGTGCAGCCATGTGCATGCGCTGCCATTGAAGTTCCATTGTCCCTAATGTCAGCACAGCCGCATGCACGCACTGCCATTGGGGACAACAGAACTTGAGCATCCGTGGATTTTGGTATCCACAGGGGGTCTGGAATGGATCCCAGCAGATATCAAGGGCCAACTGTATATAACTTTTTGGTGTACTACAAGAAGAGTCACAAGGATTTTATGAGCACTAACTCTCATGTGTGAGTGAGTAGTCTGGGATCATCCATTTGAATTCAGATTTTGTCCTAAAGGAAAAGGTAGAACTTTGTGAATTTCACAAGCAAAATCGGTAATTCATGTCTGCTCAATTAATGTAACCAAGCAAAGATCTACTTCGAGAGAAACAGCTTCAGAGTGGTTGAAGCACTGTGGCAAGAATTCATGTAGCTTAGTGGTTTGTGTGTATCTTAGAAACGCTTGGATCTGTGGGCATTTCCCTCCATAGGCTAATATCATGGCTTGCTTTTATCTGAACCAGTAATTTTAGTGTGGCTTTAATTTTTTTTTAATTTGGCAGCAGCTAAAAGATGGATTGGGTTTGTTCTGAGGTATTTTTAAAAGCTGTTAAAGAACACATGGAATTTGCCAACATACTTACTTACTTACTTACAACCTTAGAATTGTCAGCCTTTTTTTGGAAAGGGGTGTGGCTGTTGAAATGTGGCACATCAAACAGTCCTCTGTAGGTTTCCAAGAGGAACAGAAGACTGAAATAAATAGCTCAGGTTCTTTGTATTGCCTGGGGATGTTTAGGCAGTTTCAAAAGGTAAATTTGTGTGCTTAATATATAAGTGGCTGACTTTCTCTATCTGTTTTACATGATTAGGTTTGCACTCCTCCCCTTCTCTTGTGCAGTTCTTTTATAACATTCTATATTAGAGTAATTGGTCGGGTTGCTGACAGTAACAATGTTGAAATTCAAAGAACCTTTGTTAAAATGCACACCTTTTGTTCCCAGACAAAGCAAGCAGAGGTTCTTTGAAAACAATCCATCATGCCTTTTTCTGTGGTTGGGAGAAGCTGTTCCAGTCTGTGAGGTGGATTTGTTGCATGCCCTCCAACATTTCACAGATTAAACCAGGACATGTGTCCAGGCAACACCAAAGTGTGGTCAAGATGGCAAAAGTTATTAATGAGGAAAAACATACACACTAGGAGAGATTGCAGCAGCTTGCTTTTGCCTGAGCCTTCAGGGAAGGGCAAGATCCTATCCCTCCTCTCCTCTCATCCCTGCTGTGTGTCAACTACTTTGACACTCTGAAATCAGTTTGCAGCAATTAAAGTAAACTGAAGAGCAAGGGAGGAAGTGGGAGGGGGAGACACAATTCATAGATCCCAGTTATTTTAAAAGCAAGTGAAAAAGTGGAATGACAGAGGATTAATTGGGACTATCCCTGCCAAATCAGGATAGTCAGAGGAGATTATCACACAGCCCAATAGGATGGGAGTGAAGCGGGATGCTCCTGTTCTTATCACGTGATCGTGCAAAGATTATCACACGACATCCCATGACATCGCACTTATCCCATCATTACCTCATCAGTGAAGTACCATGGAACTATCACTTTTTATTAATGGAAACTCACATTCATAAAAAATGACAGCTCCATGGCACTTTACTGATTGGATAATGATGGGATAAGTGCAATGTCACAAGACGTTGTGTGATAATCTTTGCGTGATAACAACAGGAGCATCCTGCTTCACTCTCTTTTGGGCCATGTGATAATCTCCAGAAAGTATGTTGTAGGCTTTGTACAAACAAGCAAACATGGATGACAAGTAAGATTCAACAGTAGCCTGTTGTATGAGAATGACCTGGGCCATAACCATACAAATGTGCCAACAACCATGGCCAGAATTCTCTATGGCTATTACAGATGTATAACCTGGAGTTACACACATGTGACTGTTACATACCAATGGGCCCCATATAGCCCCTGATTTGCAGCAATTGAAATAAGCAGAACACAAAGAGGAAAATGGGGAGAGGAGAGAGAAATTGGAACATTTTAAAAGCAACTTTAAAAATTAGACATAGTAGGATTGATTGCGACTGTCCCTGCCAAATCGGGACAATTGGAGGGTATGCAATTCCTGGACAATGGGATGCTAATTCTTATTATGCTGCAGACTTGGAAGCTGGGTGGATTGTGAATAAACACATATTAAAACTGTCACATTTCCATACGTGTAACACAGATTTGGAATAGCAGGTTGGAGTTCAAAAGGTGAATGACCACTCTTTCCTTGCAGAAACCTTCACCACTGCTGTCACAATCTTCATCCCCAAAAGAAAAGCGCTTCCTGTCCAACAAATGGCTTCTATCTGAGACCAATTTAAGATTTACTGTTTCAGCTACCTAGTCAATAATGGAGCTTCAGGCAACTGCCACATCACACTGTTGCCTTGTACTGATTTTCTTAAGCTTTCTGCTGATGAAATCTGCATTCTCGTCTCTTTGTAGCTTATATGGCAGTGAAATGTGTGTTTAATTACATCTTTTCTTGAAAACCATTTCCAGTAAAGAATGTTGATTATGAGGAAATCTTAACTGTGAGGCACATTCCTTGAAAGTATTGTGTGTGTTGTATGCCTTCAAGTTATATCTGACTTATGGAGACCCTAAAATTCATGGGGTTTTCTTAGAAAGAGTTGTTCAGAAGAGCTTTATCCTTGCCTTCCCTTAAGGCTGAGAGCATGTGACTTGCCCAAGTTCACCCAGTGAGTTTCCATGGCCAAGTGTGTTTATGTGCCTTCAAATTGCCTGGTGACTTATGGCAACTCCATGAATTTCATAAGGTTTTCCTGTTGTTATTGTGTGCCTTCAAGTCATTTTTTACTTATGGAGACCCCGAGGCAAACCTCTTATGGGGTTTTCTTGGCAAGATTTGCTCAGAGGTGGTTTGCCATTGCCTTCTCCTGAGGCTGAGAGAATGTAATAGCTGAGGTGACCCAATGAGTTTCATGGCCGAATGGGAAATCAAACCTTGGCCTCCAGAGTCATAGTCCAACACTCAAACCACTTTACCACACAAAAGTACTCCCTGATTCTAAATAGATTTCCTTCATAAGAAAAGGAGCCTGTGACCATAAATCAAGTAACTTACCATTGCTTTATACAAGATGCCTGCTATGCGCTTTCTTGTATCATATAACATATGCTTTATGAAATTATATTGTCTATTGTGATGCCCTTGGTTCCAGACTGCAGCTGCAAAGTTAGCATCCAAATTTAGCTGGAAAAGTAGAATCTAAAAGGAAAGTGTCCCCAAGTTCTGCAGATGTCTCTTACCAGCTTCCAGTTTCTGAAAGGAACATCGACTGTGGTCTTGACATAGACAAAGTACATGGCTATTCCCAGCTGTTAGAAAGCTGTGTCATTTGAGGCCAATGTTACTGATGTGGTTAGAGAAGTAGACACAGGGCCCACTTAAGACAGAGCAAACTGCTGTACACTTACAATGTTGTCTCCACCTTGCACTTTAAAATTAAAGGCTGCCTTTTCCACTTTAGGATGAGTACCGCAGTCTTCTGAGTAACTTTCACTGGCTCAGTGTATATGTAAGGATGTTTCATTACAAAATCATAGTTTGGCCATGGCGAGAGCTGTTTGAGTGTTAGACAACAACTCTGGATACAAGGGTTCAAATCCCTGCTGAACCATGAAACCCAGTGGGTGATCTTGGGCAAGTCACATGCTCTCAGCCTCAGAGGATGATAATGGCAAGCCCCCTTTCAAGAAATTTGTTAAGAAAACCCTAGCCTTAGGGTCACCATAAGTCAGAAATGACTTGAAGCCACACAACAACAACAGGGCAAGATAAATGATGACATTTTAAAAGCAGTTGAAAAAGTTACATGGCAGAGAATTAATTGGGACTGCATCTGCCAAATCAGGAAGACTGAAGTGTATGTAATTGCAACATATTTGACAATATCTGAAGAACAAATGGATTTAGAGAATATAAAATAACACTAGAATCTCCCTGTTAGGCATTTATAATATACGTTACAGGACAGTGTGGAAAACAACTGCTTCCTGTCCATCACATTCCTGGTCTCTGGATAAGAGTCAGTGACCACTTATGCTAAAGATTTCCTACAAATCTTTCCAAGATCTTAAAGTTTGGCAACACTGGCAAGGCTGATTCAATCATCTGAACTATAAACTGCTTATAAAACCGCTTGCTGTGTATATGTCAAGTAGACAACCATTCAGTTATGTGTAAATCAGGTTTTATGCTTTTAAAAAAATATTAGTCAGGAGAAATATGGGTTGTGATTTACAGCTGCCATTCTCTATTTCTGAAGGCTATTTCTTTGAGTTTTGTTGTTGTTGTGTGTCTTCAAGTCATTTCTGACTTATAACAATCCTAAGGCAAACCTATCATAGGGTTATCTTGGCAAGTTTCTTCAGAGGGGGCTTGCCATTGCCATCCTCTAAGGCCGAGAGAGTACGATTTGCCCAAGGTCACCCAGAGGGTTTTCATAGCCAAGCCAGGATTTGAACCCTGACTTCCCCATGTCCTAGTCCAATGCTGAAACCATTACACCACGCTGGCCCTCACAATCCCATTAAAGATGTTGAACAAAAGCCTGTAGTCATGAAGTGTAAGTGTCCTGATCAAACATGCCTACAGCTCAAGTTCATTGTCTGCCAGGTGGCCAATACCTCTCATTTGGATGGGTGTGCTAGTGAAGTTTTCATCCCTATCTTGAGAGCTTGTTTGTGACCTAACAGAACTATTTCTTGCAGATCCCATTTCCATATCACCAAAATCAAGAGGACTCTTGGTTGCTGCCACACTGAAGAATTAATGCAGTTTGACACCGCTTTAATTGTCATGGCTCCATCCTATAGAATCCTGGGATTTGTAGTTTGGTGAGGCACCAGAGCTCTCTCACAGAGAAGGCTAAATATCTCACAAAAATCCCAGAATTGCATAGCATAGAGCCAAGACAGTTAAAGTGGTATCAAATTGCATTTCTCAACAGGAGGCTCCTCAAAATGAAAAACAACCTTCCCCAATCTTATTTGTTGGTCCCAAGATCTCTGACTATATTTCTTAAATATATCTGGAGTCCTTGGGTGGAACCTTAGTACTCAAAGACAGATCTTCTCAAAAGTATCTCTCAAATGCCAGTGTGTTCTTCCCATAATTTATTTGTTTCTGTTCCCAGGTTCTTCTACCGTTGTGGACTTCTTTACATCAGAAATCCAAGTAGGAAGATTTTGCTCTCTTCCAAATTTACTTATCAAGGGTTTTCTTTTGTAACTTACCATTTCTTTATTAACAATGTCCTTATGTCCCTAGTCTGATTGTTTATGTTGTTTGGGCGCTGTAAAACTTTCCATCTAACAGCCTGCATGTATCATTGTAAGCTAAGATCTTACATTACCAGCTTAACTAAGAATCTAACTTAACTAACTTCTCCTGCCCCCCCCCCCCCATCTACCATAACAGGCAGCAGCTGTTCTGAACAATGGAGGACTTTTCTGCTGGTGACTGAGACACAGCAGGATGACTTGGGCTGCATCTGCACTGCAGAAATAATCCAGTTTGGCAACACGTTAACTTGAATGTATGAAAAATGCTTGTTTGGATAACGTTTCTGATTTAAAAGACCATTAAATAATTCACGCATTCTTGGTCCCACTCACTGTGAGAAAGAGGGTACATGTTCCCCCTTTCTCTTATTCTCACAGTAACTGTTGTCATGTAAAGTAGGCTAGGGAGTTTATCACATGGGGAAAACTGGAAGTTTAAACAGGTCAGAACCTGTGGCTATCCAGCATATTAGACACAATTGTGCGAATGGTTTTCACATGACGTCGCACACAAACCGCTTACAATCTGAACAGAAAGCAACATGAATCAGGGGATAGTCATTTTTGGGAAAATATTGTATTTTCATTTCCATTTCATTCACGAATTTGATTTCTTTGCACAATTGCTGTCGTGTGAAAGCTATTTGCAGGATTCTCCCCATTTTTGTGCTTGTTGGCAGATTTCCCATGGTTCTTTGCTGCTTTGCTGGGCTTTGTTGTGCCAAGAGGAATGCAGCCATTTATGCTTCAGCCAGGGCTCTTAAAGAATCAGCAGGCACATACACACAGAGAGAGAAACAGGTTGCTTCTCTCCCTTGCACAGCTCTCTCTCTCTCTCCTCCTCCTCCTCCTCCAGCTTTCCCATTAGCCGGGGCTCTGAAAGGAACAGCTGGTGTGAAAGGCAGGGATGCAGTGAGAGCAAGAGAGAAGTTTTCTCTTTCCTTTCCTACTTCTTTTGGGTAATGTTCTCTTCTTTTTACTCAGGTTGGATACCATTTCTTGAAAAGTAAGGGTAGTACAGTATATTTTTTTAAAGAAAAATGTGCAAATAAAATTGTTTATTTCTCTGAATGATTTCTGGTAATGCAACTATTTCTTCTGTGCACAAGCGCAAAAAAGTTATTTCCAAACCCTCAATGGGATTTGTCTGCATCTGTGTGAAAACCAAATGCACCATCTACCCACTTTCTCGCTTTAGTAATGTGCTTTTAATGCATTATTGTGCTCTGCGTGTGAAAAAAAATACGCACATTTGCATACTTTTCCAGAATGCAGACGCTTTAACCATTTTTGGGATGGAAGCACATAGTGATAAACTCCTAGGAGATGATGATTGGCCATACTTAGATGAAGAGGCATTCTTAGAAAAAAGCTGCAGCCCAGTCCTTGGGTTTCAAGCACACCCAGCTGCTCAGAAAAAAAAGAGGGGGGGAGGACGGAGGCCATTTCCCAGAGCTTCACCACTTGGACTTCTGTGAAATTTGTGTTTTCTTGTGCTTTGTGGGTACAAAATATATGCTGGCATTTGGGGCTCAAAACGCAGCTCCATCTTGTACACAGCTTCTTGTCTTTTAGCCTCACCACTTTCCCTACTACAAAATGGTTGAGTTCAAAACTGTAGGTTCAAAAGTGCAGACATCATCTCTGCACTGCACCTTACATTCTTGGCAAGATATGGTATTTTTCTTCTAGCCTTCTGGGAAATGGGCATTTTGTGACTGGCTCTGCTCATTACCGCATCCATTTTGTGAATGGGCAAAGCCTTCTAGTTCACAATTTTGTCCCATGACACTCTTTCAAACATCCACAAGTGTCCACAGGTTCATAAAGACTGGAAGACCTTGTGATAGCATTAGTAACTCATAATATTTCTTCCACACATCTTGATTTAAAATACAGTCACCCTCCTTTTTCACAGGGGATCCGTTCCAGACCACCACCACCCCCATGAAAAAGGGAAAATGCCAATATTCAAGCCCTATTGGCTTGAATGGAGGCACATGCCTGTGGGGGTGAGCAGATGCGCTCCATATTATGTCCTTCCATTCATCCCTCACAGACAAGTGAGGGTCGCAGACTTCAAGTCTGCAAAAAGTCTGCAAAAACAGAGGGATAACTATAATAACTATAATAACTGGATTACCTATTCCTATGACTATGTGATTTCTACATACTTTTGTTCCCAACTTATCACTTGCCCATTTTAATGTGCTGGCCATCTTGCTAAACCACCATGAAAAGAGGCTAGATAATTCATAAACCAATTGAGCCTTTCTACCTAAGTTAAATGTGTTCCTTCATGGACCACAAAAACACATAGGATTTTTTTTTTGTTCCCCGTAGATATTTGTTTTTGTTTTGTTTTTAAACAGAGATCATGGGCAGATCTTGGGTTACAAAAGGCCTTTCCAAATAAGTACAAACTTGCATTTTAAACTGGAAATATTGTTTCATGTTGAATGTTTTCTTCCTCTCTGTATACTATAACTCAGTAGTATTTCTGGAAACCAAGCCCAATTATTTTCAGTTCAGCTTTATGCATTATTTATGCAGTTTTAAGCAACACATATTTAATAAAACATGAAAGGGAAGCTTGAATAGTCTTAATTTTAGATGAAAGCTAGAAAAGCATTTAGAACTAATAGATCCCATAGCTTTATTTATTTTATTTTACATTATCTGCCATTTAAAAGCTTAGACACCCGAATATATTTTTTCTTATCTGCTATGAACTGTAAGGAATGCCCCCTTTCCATCCCAGTTGTCAGTTATTTGAGAATGCCATGGTAGTTTTAAGTGTTCCTATTTGTACTTTGTACCTGAGAAGGGATACCCTATACATTAAAAACACAAACATTAAGCATGAAAGTAGGGCTTCTAGAGACCATGGGAGACATCCTCTGGCCTGACTGTAGCAACAGTAAACTGTCTTACTTCAAGCATTAAATGCTGGGAACAGGAAAGCAGCAGTGTGAGGAAAATGAAATATTTTTGGACTACTATTCACAGAATTTCCTGAGTCAGCATGGTTTGGGGAGTTGCAGTCCATAAAAGCTATGAAAGAACTAGAAAAGATCCTAAAATATAAAGATATACAACTGAGAACAAAGTTAGAATCGTACAAGCCTTTGTATTTCCCATCACCATGTATGGATGTGAGAGCGGGACAGTTAAAGAAAGAAGATAGGAGGAAAATCAATGCATTTGAGATGTGGTGCTGGAGAAGAGTGCTGAGGATCCCATGAACAGCCAAAAGAACAAACAATTGGGTCCTAGAACAGATCAAGCCCGAAATCTCCCTGGAAGCCAAGATGACCAAACTGAGGCTGTCGTACTTTGGACGCATATGAGAAGGCATGATTCATTGGAGAAAACAATAATGCTAGGAAAGGTAGAGGGGAGTAGAAAGAGATGAAGGTTGCATGCTAGTTGGATGGACTCTGTTAAAGAAGTCATGGGTGTTAATTTGCAGGAACTGAGCAGAGCAGTAGAGGACAAGGAGTCTTGGAGATATCTCACTCACAGGGTTGTCATGGGTCGACACTGACTTGAGGGCAGTTAACAATAACAACAAACGTCCACAAAAACAGCAAGTGTAGTGTATGGGTTTGAGGGTGGATAAGAATTCCAGGAGACCAAAGTTGGAATCCATTCGGCCATGGAAACCCACTGGGAGACCTCAGGCAAGTCATACTCTCTCCTCCTCAGAGAAAGGAAATGGGAAATCTCCTCTTGCTAAATCTGGCCAATAAAACCTTATGATAGGGTCACCCTAAGTAAAAGCCAACTTGAAGGCACACAACAGCAAAATCTAACAACAAACATAACGTTCCCCAAGTTCTGGTGTCAGCCAGCCTTACCTGCATACCCTAAGTGAGCCTGCTGCCCTCAGGTATGTTGTTCTGTCACCTGTGTTATTTCTCTAGTCTACCTCCACAGTTTGGATGAAGGAATCTTGTCCTTGCTGCAAGCACCTAGACGTATCACCCAAAATAAATAACAAACAGGCAGTTGGTCCTCTGTATCTATGGTTTCTGCAGCCAGGGATTCCACCATATACTGCTTGGGGGGGGGGGGGGGAATTTAATCCAGACAGCAAAACTTGATTTTACCATTTGTTTAAAATAATGGACACCATTTTTTCTATGTCATTGTATATAATGGAACTTGAGCAACCATGGATTTTGATATCTATCGTGTGTGTGTGTGTGTGTGTGTGTGTGTGTCCAAGAACCAAACCCCAACAGATACCATTTTACTTTCATTTTCTTGGTAATTACAGTGCTCCCTCCACATTCTCTGGGGTTAGGGGTAAAGTAGCCTCATAAATGTGGAAAAATGCAAATTAAAAAACCCCCAGAGAACATCTCTTTAGGAATCTCCAGGTCTTCCAGTGCAACTCTATGGTCAACATCTGCCAGAGGTTGATCATAGAATCATGCTGGAGGACCTACAAATGCCTAGACAAATGTTTTCTCTAGGAACTTCTAGGTATTCTAGCACAACTCTATGGTCAACTTCCAGCCGAATTGCGCTGGAGGACTTAGAACTTCCTAGAGAGAAATTCCTAACATATTAATCAAAATGCAAATGATCAAATCCGCAAAAGTCAAGGCCACTAATGTGAAGGGCCAACTATACTGTACTCTTAGCTACTGAAGGCTAAGTACTGTCTTCATCTTCTTTTTGTCTTGGTATCATTTTAAAATGTTCTTTATCACTACATGGCAATATATATATAAATATATATATTGCCCTTGTTCAGGTAGTGAAGGAGAAAGGCAATGAGGCCAATGCTTCCTGTTTTGCTGCACTCTTCTTAAACCTTCACTTGTAGCAAGACAGAAACCTAGTTGTCTAGGCAATGAGGACACATTTCCTGACTGGATGTCTTAATGCTAGCAATTTTATTGCAATATGTATTGGCCTTCAAGTCACCTATCGACTTATGGTGACCCCATGAATTTCACAGGGCTTTCTTAGGCAACAGCCTGGTAAATCAGGAAGCATTTACATTCATGCCATTCTGAGGCTACAGCAGTGAGCTTTTGCCTGAGCCTATTGGAAAGGGCAAAGTACCACTCTCTCATCCTTCCCTCTTGCTGGGTTAACTGAGTAGAAACTACTTTTGGATTCTGAAATCTACTTGCTGCTACTTCTCTACTTGATGTAAGTGGAGGGAAAAGAGAGAAAAGAGAAGGAGAAGGAGATATAAATTGGGACATTTTAAAAGGAAAGAGTGGGATGCCAGAGGATTAATCAGGACTTTCCCTGTCAAATTGGGAGAGCTGGAGGGTATTAGATCTAAGAAATGCCCCACGAAGAGTGGTTTCATGAAGAGACTGCTTGCACAAGCTGTTATTTGCAATTGATTTGATTGTTAGAAATACCTGTAAAAGAAATAGGCAGGATGCATTTAGGTTTTAACCTAAGCCCAAGAAACAATCACTCACTCCTTTTTTTTTTTTTTTCAGCCAAAGGAAGTCCTTTCCCTTGGAGTTTCTTCCATTGAATGTCTTGCCTAACTGGCTGATCTGAAAGAGACAGGGCATAATATTCATCTGTGCTAGAGAAGAGGGAAAGATTTTCTTATTCCCCATCCCTATCCCAGATAGTTGCTGGCAGTTTGAAAAAATGATTTATTTTTTTCATTTTGAAGGAATGGTTCTTGGGCACTCTCCTGCCTTTAGTCAAGCCAATTTCAGTGGAGTTTATATTCTTCAAACCTCCAGATCTTGGAAGAATTATCTTTAGACTACAGCTCCCAGGTTCTGCTAGGCAACAGGTGTAGGTCTGTGGCCTTATCTGCACTGGCCAAGATACTGTTGGAGCAGCCCAGAACATTGTGGCCTCGAAGCTGAGCCAACCTCCCCATTACCTGGGGAAGCTGTCTGAATACATATCCTGTTGAGACGCCTGGTGTGTGTGCCGCTGTTGCCAAACTCTTGCTCTGATGTTAGAACAATGGGGCCAGCAACAATCACCTGGCTGGGCATCTTGTGACAGGTGAGGATAGTAGACATATTGGGTGGCTCAGCAGGATGCCCATGCAGACAGCCACCCTGGTGCAGGAATGAAGGGCTCCAGATCTTCCCCAGAAGGTCTGGAGTAAGAGATAAGTTATTTTAATGTATGTTAGCAGTGTTATACTCTGTTTCTGCTGCTAAACGTGCTGAATGTCATCCAGATTGTTCTCACCAGAACCGGGTTTTAGGCTGCGCATCATCTGAACAAGACATCAGAAGAGTGGGGAATGGGCCTTTTGGCCTGTGGAGGCACAAGCAGTTATTTGCAGTTGGTTTGATTGTTAGAAATACCTGTAAAGGAATAGGCAGTGTGCATTTAGGTTTTTAAAGCCCAAGAAACAATCACTCATTCCTCACTGGGATTTCTGGGCAGAGTAGTCAAAAAGTATGTCCCCCCACCCACCCACCCCCACCCCCACCACCCACCCCGTTTGCCAAAATTCTGTTTACTGAAAGAGGCATAGATGAAAACTAGGCCTTGTGTGACCAAACAACCTTAGATTGCTGTCAAGAAAACAAAAGTTATTCATTAAGAAGATAAGAAAAGTTAAGAGGGGCTGCAGCAGTTTGCTTTTGCCTGAGCCTACTGGGAAGAGCAAGCCCACACACACCTCAAATGCATCCAAATCAGATTTTTTGGTGGGGCTACCAAAAAAACCTGTCATGCCTTGCCTGGAGGAGAACTCAGAGGATAAGCCAGAACCTTCTCTGGGTCCTGAGTGTGCAGCAGTGGAGCCCCAGCCTGGCCCCAGCTCTGTTTTAGCAGCTCCAGCAGAGCCTCCAGCAGAGCCTGTGGCCTCCCAAGAGTTTCCACAGCCAAGCTTCCTGGCAGCAGAACCTTCGGACATGGAGGGGAATCAAGGGACTGTGCTTACCTTCAGCCAGCATCAAGCAGAAAGGGCAGGCCTTTGGCATTTGAGGAGGCTTTATGTAAAAGGCCGAGCTAATCAGCCCTAGCTGAGCTCCTGCAGCTTGGGGATTTAAGCAGGTGCAGAAGAGCTGCCTCGGTGCCAGAGATTATATGAGCTTCCTGGGGAAAGCCTCAGTCTCTGGCTCTCCTTGTTCCTTGGCCTGAAACCTTGACCCTCGGACTGCTGACTTATTTTGGAGTACTGGACTGCCTTGACCTTCGGACTGCCTTGACACTCTGCTTCTCTGGAATCCTAGACCTTCGGACTGCTTGACCACTCACTGGCTGACCCCTTGGATTGGTAACTCAGACCTTGCTTTGACTTTCATTTGCCCCTCGTGGCGGCTTTCCAGGACAAACCCCACTTAACCCAGGATAATCAATACTAGGTTTTTCCCTGGGGTTTTAAAAATTATTCACATCTTTGGCAGTGTGAATAATGATGCAAAGAGACTCAGATTAAACTCAGCATACCTTGAATGTGGTTTGAATACATTTGCATCACCAACTCTTCAAGGGGACAAGGCTCCTCCTGTCTAGCTTTACGAGGAAATGCTCCTCCTTTTCTTCTTTCCCTCCACACCCGTTGCTACAGGCTGGCTTCTGGTGGCTTCCTGGAAGGGAAGCAGTGTCTCCTCCACCCAACTGCAGAGGCTGAGCTCAGAACCAGCAATGGGGGACCCCTCTCCCTGCCTCAGCTGCCAGCTCCCACAAAAAAATCTGAAGAGATGCAGATCGATGCCATTTCACAGTGTGAATAACAAACCTGGAATGTGTGGATGAGGTTATTTGCATTGTTCCACTACAAAAAACGACATGTGAATAATGCTCAAGATTCCATCTCCTCCTCTACTGCTTGTCAATTAAGTTAAAACTACTTTGAAATCAGTTTGCAGCAATTGAAGCAAGCTAAGGACATAGAAGGAAAATGAGAGGAGGAGGAAGAAACTGGGACATTTTAAAGAAGTCTTAAAAAGTGGGATACAGAGGATTAATAAGGACTTTCCCTGTCAAATCAGGACAGTTGGAGACTATACTCTGGCAATAGGCAAAACCTCCCTATTTCAGGGAAGCAAGACCACAGGTGACAAACAAAACAAATGCAAAATATTCCTCACATATAACAGCTGCATTGTCATTGATCAAGAGGAGGCTTTAACCTCACCACAGCATCAGCACGAATCTGCAAGCCCTTTAATTATATTTATTTTATTTTATTTATATCCTGGTTTTACTTTCACCTTGGAACTTGAGAAGCTGCACAAAGGATTTCAGGCAATCTCCCATCTAGTCCCTGATCAGACCCAGACTGCCTGACTTTAGTAAGGTTTATGAATCATGTGCCACCTTTTCAGACCACACCTTATGAATGCAGAAATCAATCGTTCCCATTCAATGTGTGTTCTGGAATTGGTTTAGTTGCTTCTCCCATATATGCCAGGTTTTCTTTTTCTTTTTAAAAAAACAGTCCTCAAAACCAACTCCAGATGAGGATTAGGCTTCAGTGAATAATCTAGGCCTGCCTTTGGCAAATGCCTGCTACAGAAGTTTTCATAAGATTTACATAAATCTAGGCAAAATAAACAGAATTTATATAAAGCCAGAGTAGACTTTTGGAGCATTGCTAGTCAGCTATGCAAACTTGGTTCATCAGTGCAAATACAGTTCCATTAAATCTACTGTTTCCTGTTGCCTAAACTAACATGCTCCAAGGGAACAGAGTAAAGGGCCAATTAATGGCAGAGAACTACCATTCTTTTTACTGCCTATGAAAGCTGCTGAATGCCAGACAGAAAGTTCACAGCTGCAGTTCTTCCATCATTACACTACTGGGTTAAGAACATTTCCCATTTAAGTGTGTATTACTGTGTAGCTGAGAGAAACCGATCAAAACTACAACTGCAGAATGGAAACAGTACTGTAAAAACTGGGCAGAAAGTGTGAACCTTCTTTAGGTGACAAAAATAATTCTTTTTGACCTCCGCCGATGTTTAAGTATATATTTCAATCACATTTGAATGAATGGAATTTCTTGCCAGTTCATTCAAGATAACAGCAGTCTAAATGTTCTGTAAAAGGCAGGAATAATGCAATTTGTCTGTGGAGGAATGAGTTTCTAACATTAAAGCAGTGGTTCTCAAATAGTGGGGCGGGCCCCCCAGGGGGGGCGCGAGGCTCCATAAAGGGGGGCCGTTACGGCTGGAGAGAGGGAGATTGTCCCAGCACAGCCCCAGTAGCTCTATCCTGATTGGCCAAACCCGCCCATGTGATCGTGCGGGGGGGCGCGAAATGTTTTCTTCTTTCCTGGGGGGGCGTGACAGAAAATAATGGAGAAACACTGCATTAAAGGAATGGTAGGGGCAAGCTGTGTGGTCTGACCCCATGTTACCACAACATGAAACAGAATGCATTTCAAGGTGCATTAGCATTGTGGCTCAGTATCCTCTAAGTTTACATTCTAAGGTGAACTGGAAAAGTGTGCAAAAATGAGCATGACAACATCCTTGCAGCAGAGGTGGGCAAAATACAATCCACAGGGCACATGCAGCCCTTGGGACTCCCAAGTGTGGCTCCAGGAGCCTGAAGACTCCAAAAATAACAAAATGTCTGATTTTCATGCACTTTTGTGCCCCCAAACCAGTCAAAATCTGCCCAAACTCCAATGGTCAGCTTCTCCTAACCCTTAAAAAAACCCACAGCCCAAAACTTCCACCCAAAAAATAGGAAGGAAAACGGAGAAAGTGCCCCAAAAGCAACCAAAATACTAACCAGAAATGATGTTGCATCATTTTGGATGTGCTGAAATGCCCTGGTGCAGCCTGATGGATGAGCACAGCATGATAAAATGGTTCCCACCTCTATGCAGTTGCCCACCCCTGCTTTACAGTGTAGTGTTCTGATGCCTATTCTCAAATTTTAATTTAATTCAGTAATAAAGTATTGCAATTGCATCATTTATGTTGCAGCTTATATTTCATAAATGGTTGTAGTTTGCCTGAAATATATTCATCTCTTCTAGTTTTATATTGCAGGACCATCTAATACAGAGTTCCTGCACACCCTCTAAAAGAAAAAGCTTTAAGAGTTATCAAATTCTCCATGAAATTTTAGCAGCATTGTTGTAAAGAGGAAAAGAGACTTGAGCTCAGAACCAAGAAATTCCAATTGCAAATTTATTCTTGGTCCTTATCTTAGTGCTCACCATTAGAAAGTCATTTACCTCTAATTTTTCCATCAGTCTTATGACATAGAATAATAATTACATAAATCCTATTGTTAGTCCTAACTAGAATAGACCCATTAAATCAGTTGGATTTACCTAAATTTTGATTCATCATCCAGCTATTGATTCAAAGGATCCAATATAGTTGGGATCAGCTAAGGGTACAGCTACACTGACAGGAAAACTTGGCTTACCTTCAGGATATCATGATCTGCAGTGACCACACTCATGTCCTCTCACAATCGCCATGCACACATAGGCTCCCATTCAAATTCACCCCAATCCAATACATTGCAATATGCACAGATACCAGCCATGGCCATTCTCCCCACTTCCACATACAAATGTACATATTTCCAAATCTCTCCCTCCAGACTCATACCAATGTCACTGGAGCGCAGTCCACATTGTGCAAATATCTAGATTTTTCTCTCAAAACTAGGATAAATTCTCTTTTGTTTCCTCCGGATTAAAGCTCTGAGGCAATGAAAAGGCCCAGATTTAGCAATAGCAATAGCATTTACATTTCTATACTGCTTAATAGTGAACTTGGCACTTTCTAAGAGGTTTATAATCTGTAAACCAATTGCCCCCAACAAGATGGGTACACATTTTACTGACCTACAAAATGATGGAAGGCTGAGTCAACCTTGGAGCCCTGGGATCAAACTCACAACCTTGTGGCTGCAGTACCGGCATTTAACCTTTGTGCCACCAAATCATCCTATATATACATCATTTGGACAGTGTGCTGTGAAAACTAGGTGAGACTGTTTTATTTGGACTGTGTAGACGCACCCAGAAAAGAATTCAACACTTGGAGAAAACAAGATTCCATCTATCATTAACCTTCTTAACAGAGCTGGTGTCTGGTTTATTAAGACAATGGCTGGACTCTTATAGAATAGTCTTATCTTGAGCAGACCAATTGAAGCCAACACATAGGTAAATCTCTATTTTAGTTGGAACTAGCCAGACAATGGTTCACTTATGTGTGTTTGCATGCATTTAATGTTAGTGCCATGCCTCTCATTGGAGTCTGTATACATGTGCTAGCTGGGACTAGCGTATGTATACTAGCTCAGGGTCCTTTCAGATCCCACTATAATGGCATTACTATTCCACTTTAACTGCCATGGTAACATCCTGTGGGATCCTGGGATTTGCAGTTTAAGGAGGAGCATTTAGAATTCTTAGCACAAGAGCTCCTCTAGTGCCTTAATGAACTACACTTCCCAGGATTCAACGGCCCTCAGAGCGGTGAGGGAACTTGCAAGAATAGTGGTGATCTAGCCAGAAACGCACATTTTTCCTTCAAAATGAAGTTCAACACTTTTGGAGAAAAACATTTCTGGGAAATATTAATGCACTGGCACAGGATGCAAAAATGCTTCTGTGTTGCCACAGATTATCAAGGAATGTCAGTGATTTCAGCATAACTCTAATCCTGGTGTATAGTTTGCTGTTGCAAGTTGTTATTGAATGTAACTTTAAAGTGTGACGTCTTTTGCAGAAAATTCTGCTGGGAAGGAGATCTGGTGCTGTAGCAAACAGAGCAGAGCTCTGGTGCCACAGCAAACTACAGTTTCCAGAATTACATAGCATCAAACCATGGCAGTTAAAGTGGTGTCAAACCAGATTATTTCTGCAGTGTGGGTGCACCATAGTCATGAATCTTGTTGGTATTTTCACTGGGCATAAATCCACCAAATCAATGATGAGTCAATAATTAAGTAAACCTCACTGATTCAATGGGTCTACTTCAGTCAGGATTCAGACCATGGTTTCTAGTAAGAGAGTCTAGTCTGACTAACCTCATATTGTCTACTCTGACTGGTAATAGTTTTCACTGCTCTCAGCCAGAGGTCATTCACTCCATATGTGAAAGCTAAGTGTGGGACTGAGTTAAATATGGAGCAGCTTTTCACCAGAAGGCTGGCCTGTCAAATGATGAACTGGCCACCACAGTAGTGTGAAATAATTATAATCTGTTTTAGTGAAAGGATTACATGTTCTGATGACATAATTGAATTTCAGGATATTTAAGAGCCAGTGTGGTGTAGTGGTTTGCATGTTGGATGAGCAGGGTTGAATCCTGGCTTGGTTATGAAAATTCAATGGGTGACCTTGGGCAAGTCACACACTCTCAGCCTCAGAGAAGGGGAAAGGCAAACCTCCTCTAAGAGCCCTGGTGGTGCAGTGGTTAAATGCCTGTACTGCAACCACTCACTCATAAACCACAAGGTTGTGATTTCAATACTAGCCAGGGCTCAGGCTAGACTCAGGCCTGCATCCTTCTGAGGTCGCTAAAATGAGAACCCAACTGTTGGGGGGCAATGAACTTACAGTTGTAAACTGCTTAGACATCCCATAGCGTGATATGAAGCGGTATATAAATTCAGCTGCTTTGCTTTGCTTTGCTTTGCTTTGCCAAGAAAACCCCATGATAGTTTCTTCTTAGAGTCAAAGTCAAAAATGACTTGGAGGCACACACACAACAACAAAAAGATATGTCTAATATCAGGGCTGGGGAAAACATCTGTCTGAAATCAAAGAGTGAGGGATGTGGTTCCTACCCTCACTCTGACATCTTGCGAGTTAAAAATTGGCACCTAAGAGGAGGGAGTATAGCCGCCGCCACCAGCAATGTTGAAAACACAGAACGTGGAGACTGTGAATGCATTTTAAGAAATGAGCAAGGGGACTTTCATAGGGGAAAAGCCCTTTTTAGGTCAAAAATGAAAAATGAAATGGAGAATGTTCTGCTCAGATTCGTTTTTAACCAAATTGCACAGTTTGATAATATGGAAGGCTAACTGTTTTGAACAGTGGCAACAAGCTACGCTTCACGGACTTTGCTGAAATGAAAGGCTTGGTGTGAAATTCGATCACATCTGTGAAATATTTCAGAACTGTCTGAAGTTACCCAATTGATACAGGGCTTCTTTCTTTATTGTTTGCTCAGCCCCACTCACTAGTGGGTTCGAGGTTTATTCTTGCTTTAGTGGCAGAAGTTTGAGATTGGGATGAAACCTGACTAGAGTTGAGGCCATGCTTGTGCAACTCACTTCTCATGCTTGGCAAGCAGCTCTTGCTGAAGAACAAAGTCAGGCCATCTGTTGTCTTCAGGATCAGCAGTAGGCACTGCCACCAGTTTCCTGTAAATAGGTAATTTCCCTCTTTACCAGAATTGCCAGCCATCACCCATGCAGAAATAGAGGGCTCCAGCTCATGTTCTTAAAAAAAAAAAAAAGTTATTGAAATGTGTAGTTCAAGCTCATATTAAATGCTTTCCTAGCACAAGCTGTGGTTCATAAATTCAGAGCAACAGGCAAATTTTTAAAATTTGTGTTAACCTTGTGATGCCTTGGTTTTGGTGCAAGACAAGCCATACATCGTCCGGACTGCCAACACCAGAATTGGGGCTTGGGATGTACATCATCTGAACAAGACAGCACAGACAAGGTCTATAACTGCATCTGTACTGCAGAAATAATAGTCTGACACTGCTTTAAATGCCATGGCTCTATGCTATGGAATTCTGGGATTTGCAGTTTTGTGAGATACTTGCCCTTGTCTGTCAGAAAGCTCTCATGCCACAACAAAGTTGAAACAGTGTCAAACTGCATTATTTTGGAGTGCAAATGCAGGCACAGTCCTCTTTAGATAGTACCTTTGCTGTGGAACACATTCCTTGAATATGGACTTTTGAAGATGTTTGGTTTTCATAAGAGACCCTCCAGATATTGATGAATTACAACTCCTCTAAGCTTAAATGGCCACTTTGGGAGCTGCAGCAAAAACAACTGGAAAGCCACATTTCCCATCTGATTTGTATCAAGCACAGTAAAGAGGATTTTTTTAAATTATCTTTTTATTTTAATACAGAATAACAGCATTCCAAGCAACATAGTTATAACCATTTTAAATCAACACAATTTGCTAATTTGAAATAGCTCATCTGTAATGAAATTGGGGTTATTTAGCTTCAGTAAAAGTGATGACATATTTTAGTAATACTTTAGGCCAGGGAAAGGTAGTATGTGGTCCTCCCAATGTTGGTAGACTACAGGTCCTATCATCCACCCCCATAGCCATGCTGGATAGGTTTGACAGAAATTCTTATCCATCCTTGCTTTAGGCCGATATGTAAGGAAAAGATATTTAAAATTATAAACTGAACAGAGGTTGTTTTAAACTATTTTAATGTTGAAATAAGCTTATTAGACATTATAAAATAAATACTTTTGCCACAACTGTTGCTATATTTTTAATACATTTTTCTACTTTTCTTACTGATGTCCTGGTTTTGAGCAGAGCAAGATATTTATTGGTTTCTTTCACAATAAGGGTTTAGCATTAAAAAAATAATTTACCCTGAAAATGTTTTGATATATGCTCTGTGAGCATTATAGATGTTAGTTTCTTATCAATGTTTTCAAAGGCACACAGTGCAATGTAACAAGTAATAACATCAATGGTGGTGTTAAATCTACTACTGACTTACAACCATATATAAAAATTGGTTTTTAAGAATACCTCATTCATACATGATACAGGTATAACTACAGATTTTATAAGTCCAATGAAGGGTGAGCATGGTGTGTTGGACTAGGACTCCAGGAGACCAAGGTTCGAATCCCTGCTCACCCATGGAAACCAACAGGGTGACCATGAGAAAATCACACTCTTTCAACCTCAGAAGAAGACAATGGCAAACCTCCTCTGAAAAAAGCTTGCCAAGAAACTCCTATGCTAGGGTTGACATTAGTCAGAGTTAGAGGCATATATACCTCTTCAATACTAATAACAAATCAGTGTTAACAATGCAAATCAAAATCTGAATTATAGTAATATTAATAAAACCAAGCCACAACAAACTACAAATCCCAGGAATATGGTTCTTAATGTTACGTATCAAAAAGTATCTTGATGGTCTTGTCATAAACGGCTTTCTCAAAGATAAGTATATCTGAAGCAGAATGCTCAGCTCATATACTTTTTAAAAAGTAATTGTAATGTGTAGTTCAAGTTCATATTAAATTCTTTCCTAGCAAAAGCTGTGGTTCAAAAATTGAAATGAACCCAAAGGTTTTATTGCTACATAAGATATCTCATATATTTACACAAAAGTCAACCTACATGTTCTTTAGACCCTGAAACATGAGTGCTTTGGTAATTTTTGATGATCTGAGGATTGTCATTGCAACTACTCATTCTCCAAGTCAAGGGAAGGTGATTGGCTCTTCATGTATCCTTGGACTGAAACTCCCATCAGCCCTATCTAGTATAGCCAATGGCAAGGAGTCACAGAGTGGCCAACCAACAATATGTTGAAGGCCCTCTCTACTGTAACTCTATCTGTTTAAAAACATGTTTTTGACTGCTAAATCATAGCACCACAGTCATCTTATCCCAATGATTTGTTCTCTTAGCCCATTCACTTTGATATGATGGGCTAGCTCTGTGCATTTCCATCTGAGAGAACCGAGCTGCCCTTCTCTCTATTAAACTGCCCTTGCCATCAAAAGTGTGCATAAGGTAGGGTACCAAATTTTGAAAAGCAAAAAGGAAGACATACTTAACCGACTACTTCAGACCACTGATCTCTATGACAACTCTCACTTTAAGTACTGTTACTATATAAGCTGTGATAATTGCTAGTAGATATATGTTTAACCTTCATTGTATTTAAAATAACAATTTTCACTTCCCCTCCTCTTCCAATAGCCACCTCGCTCACTCCATCATTCTGCCCTCTTCCATCAACTCCATCATTTGCTTTAGCCCCCTTGTTCTGCTAGCTCACCTTCCCTCCCTGGGCCTATCTTCTTTCACCCCACCACACCCCAAGTTGCTCTTTCTTTCTTTCTTTCTTTCTTTCTTTCTTCTTTCTTTCTCTCTCAATCTGGGTGCTCTGGATACCTCCACCCCTTCTCCTAACAGAATTCTCAATGGAGCCAGAAAGACAGCAATAAGGATATTGCTGGAGGTAGGAGGCAAAGCAGCAGCATGCATTTGAAAAAGCCCAGGATATTTAAAAAATCCACCTACAAAGAAAATTTAGTTTTGAAAAAGAGAACATGTCTGGGGAAAGGAGGACACATGGTAACACTAGCAAATGGCCTCCAGGCCAGCTATGATCCTTTGCCCCTGAATCCAGGACCATTAAGACAGGTCTATGGATCTTTGGGTTGTTCAGTTCTATTATTAGCTTGTAATCGTGAATTATTAGTTACCACTGTTGTCTCTTGACAAAAAAAAGGGAACATTATTTGCAAAACAAAAGAAAACAAACAGGAAGAGAATTTTATTTGGTTGGAATAAATGCATGTTTCCTACTTTTCAGCTTTGCATATCTTCCAAAATCGGATTTACAGGCATTAAATTATAGTCATGGTATTTCTGCTTTTGTGCTACATTCATTACCCTGCACTTTGCCATTTCAGTATCTAAGGAAATGGAATTGATGTGTTTGGTTCTATGAACTAAGCTATAGTGAAGAGGTATTATCTACATTGTATAGACTCTACAGGAGATATTATGGGAGAACTTTCTTCCTTGCCTTATCCCAGTGTTTAACAATTTGGATAGTCCTGCAGATACTATACAGTCATCTGCATTAAAAGAAAAATGCTTACTGGTGCAGAACCCCTGAGACAAGTAAATAAACTGAAAACAAAGAATCACATCTTTTAAGAGTATTGGTCACAAGAGAAGATGCGTCTCCTTAAAAAAAACGCAAGCAAATAAGAAGCCATTATTTTTTGCTGTATAGTAGGAATTATTCAAATTTACCTCAATGCAAAAACAATAAATACAGTAATACAATTGGAGATTTTAAGTGCACCTCATGTCTACAGTCAATTTAAAGAACTCAGGTGGAAAATCCTGGTAAATGCTGTACAAATGCTTTCAGTTTCTCCATTTATTACAAGGTATTTGCCGGTTTCAAGTTCAAAGACCCAAGTCAATGTTCAGTGTTTATTACTGCAGGTCTTCTCTTTATAGCACCATTCGATAATACAGGATCTTGTGTTGGCTGCTGTCAGCCCTGGGTGCAGTTCTCATTGTTCCCATGTATCCAGAGACATATCTGGGCATATTTGAGGGGAGTAATTCGAACTGCGACATTGTAATCCTGCTGTTCTCCATTGACATCCACCCACTGGTGACCTGAATAAACAGCAATAATTTTGCGTTTCCATTTCTTCTCATTGGGCTCTTTAAGGCGCAGGTAGATTCCTGATCCCGTAGAGCCAGATTCAGCATCACAATATTGGTAGAAGAGATCATTGGATTCCTCAGCTATGCTGCAGAATCGGTAGACTAGCTGGCCAGATCGGTCAGCATCATATCCAGAAAAGTGGATCATGCTTCCTGGCATCATTTTACTAGCTGGACTGATGCCCAGATCCATGTATTTCTTTTTGTGGGGTCGCTTGAGCTCCAGAACGGCATAATCATAATCTACCGCAACATCTCCAGTTACGCCTCTTAACCAGCCTTTGGGGATCTGAGTACTTTTAACTCTGGTCCACTGAAAGGAAGGTTTACGCTCAGATTTCTTCTCATTCAGCCCTGACATTTTTTGTTTTCTGCCAGCTTTACTGCTGCCAGATCCCCGTGGACGTTGTGTCACATGATGAACCTCAACTTCCAGTGTCTCCCTCTTGCTCCTCCTGGCGGCACCCCTGCGTCTGTTGCCACTACCCTTAGACTTCAGCCTCAGCAACCCCACTCTCAGCTTCTTGCTACCTTTGATGTAATCTTTGCCATCGTGCACACAGTGAGCAGCTGTGAGTACATGCTTTGGAGAAATCAAGACGCCACTGCAGCCTGTGGAGATCTTGACAGCAGTGTTGAAAGGGTAGTTGGTCAGAAACCGCGTATCGGAAATGCTGAACCTGCTGTCTGTGCCATAGACCTGCCTCTTCCTTCTCAACAGCCCTTTGGTGGTGGCATTTGCTGCTGGGTCAAGCTCCGGTCCCAGGACATTCACCTCTGTCAGGGTCCTTGTGCCATTCTCAAAGACTGTCTCATAGGAGAGTAACTCATTCAGATCAGACAAGTGTGGCACTGGGAGTGCCCTTTGGCATTCAATCCCACAGACTCCACTCAGTTCCAACTTGGCATCTGCTTCAAATTTAGGAGTGTCCAGGGAGAAAGTCTTTTCCTTCACAATCCGGGGTAATTTTTTTAATGGCCAGGTAAGATCGTCTTCTGCATCTATTCCATTAATGAGGTGGAAAGAAGGAATGAAAAATAGTAGCAGCAGCAGAACACAGCCCATCTTGTCTTTGTTTCTGTTTAAAAAAAACACACACACACATACTTAAGAATAGTTTTTTAAAAATACAATAAATTCATAGAAGTTTCCATTTCAAAGACAATATAAATATTAATTACTTTTTATATCATGGCAAAGACAATAAAATGGCCACAATGCTCCTATAAAAGCAATAAACAGAATACAATAAAGTACTCATGCAAAGAGCAGTAACTTTATTTTAGATCTTTGTAATTTTGTTCTGCATTTGATTATATAAATATTTAAGTGTATAAGTCATTTGGCTGTAAAAACCTAGAAGGAGTCATAAAATATTTTTGTTCTGTTTGCTCTGCTTTTAACCACATGGTGGCCTAAACTTTGGAACTGTGTGAGCCTAAGATTAGCTAGAATACATACTGTGTTCCAAATCCATTCATGCCCATGTATACAAGTGAACTAATTAATCCAAGAAACACTGCAGAATCTCTGGGGGTGTGGGGTCAGTGTCAATGTCATACCTTTAAAAGTTAATTTGAAATGGATGATGTAACTATTTGATTCAGGTCAACCTGTTGTAGTTTAGCTAGAATATCAAATTAAAGAAAATACTCTGCATGGTGCCAGAAAATGGCACAGACTTAGGACAAAGCTATATATTCAGCTGTACAAAATACTAAATGGCATTTCCACCTAAGAATATATGATATTGCTTGGAGTTCTATCAGTAAATCCTCTGTCACATTAAATTTCATTTAAAAACAGCTATGGAGGAGGCCAAATGATACCAGGGCCACTGCAGGGCCAGGGTCACTTTGGTGAAGGAGCCCTCTCTTCAGATTTTTCCCAAGAGATAATGCATAAATGAATCATGTTTGTGATGTGGATATTATTTAATCTGTTTTCTCGACAGCTGTGAGAAGAAAAACAAACGGGCAGGGCTTTTTCTCTTCCCTTTCTAGCCCCAGCCATCCTCCTCCCACCCAACATGACCACCAGCTGGACATCTTTGGTGAAAACATAGGTGTTCTGTTGCACTCTTGTCTCAAATCTTCTAAAAAATGTTATCATCCACCAGGATGTCTTGGGCACACCCTTTCTACATGCGGACAGCCTTGGATTAAAGCTCTGGAAGCTTTCCAACAATGGTAAAAAGATATGAAGACGAACCTCAAATTCTAAGAAGTGAAGTGAAGTGGAATCTGCAATATTTTAGGTATATTTTTATTTCAAATTATAACAGATACACATAAACAAACATACACACAAACATACACTTACATATACATCTGTCATTATATATATTCCTTAAGTAAGTTCAAAGATCTCATTAAGCCAATAGCTATCAATATTCTTCCTACAAACAGTCTATTATCTTGTTCATACATTCTTTACTTTAACCATTAGTTTCCATATATCTGAGCACCTCTTTTTTGTCATGCCAGTTCATATCTGGTCTTTTTCTAAATATCAATCATGTCTCACCTTTATATTTGAGTCTTTTTCAAAGATTCAATTATTTGTTCTAGTTGTCTCTTCTTACAGTATTCCAGTAAGCACAGACAATCCTCCTCCCAACCTCATCATGTTTGTTGTTCAAACACAGCGTTAGTTTGTCAAGACTCATCATATCCATGCATTTTTCAAGCCATTCATCTAATGTCGGTGAAGTTTCCATTTTCCACTTCCTTGCATATACTATCCTGGCTGCTGTTATCGCATAAAGCAGGGACCGACCGGCAACCTACGGCCCGGGGGCCAGTTAAGGCCCAGGTCCCTGGACTTACCGGCCCAGGCGGAAGGTTGCCGCCACCGTGCGCCGCCGCCACACGTTTTTGCTGCTGTGTGGCTGCGTGCGCCGCAACCTCCATTTTGGAAATCAAAATGGCGATCATGATGCGTTTGCACATGTGCAGTACTCCTGCGCATGCGCAAATGAGCCGCGGCCCCCATTTTGAAAATTAAAATGGCGGCCGCGACTTGTTTGCGCATGCGCAGCAGTACTGCACATGCGCAAACGCTCCGCGACCGCCATTTTGATTTCCAAAATGGCGGCGGTGGAGCGCGCGGAGGCGGCGACGGCAGCGCACGCGCATGCCGCCATTCCCCCCCTTCAGCCCAGCGGCAGGAGGGACTTCGCGGGACCAGCCCCAAGGTGAAAAAGGTTGCCTACCCCTGGCATAAAGAATGAATTTCAAATGTTTTTCTATCATTAACTCCTTCTATTATATTTAAAAGGAAATATTCTGGGGCCAATTTGATAGGTATTTTCAAAATTTTTTGTAATGCATCCTGTATTCCTATCCAATAATTCTTAGCTTTTGTACATGTCCACCAACAGTGGTATAGGGATCCTTCATTTCTACCACATTTCCAACACTCCCCTTTCTCAAAACCTTTAATCTTTGCACTTTTGTTAGGAGTCATATACCATCTATACAACATTTTATAAAAAATTTCTTTTAAGTCCATACATAACGTAAATTTCAAGTTCTTCCCCCATGCTCTTTCCCATTTGTCTAATGAAATTTGGTATCCAAAGTTCTGGGCCCATTTTATCATACAGTCTTTAATCGTCTCTGTTTCCAAATCCAACCTCAACATTATTTTATACATTTTTGCAATTAATCCTTTCATTTGATCCGTTAATATTTTATCTAAATCACTGGGTTCTTTACTGAATCCATCCATCCTAAAGTCTGACTTAAATCTCTCATTCAATTACTGGAATGTAAACCAATGGCAATCGGCATCTCTTATTTTAATCTCTTCTTTATTCTTTAATCTTGGTGTGTTTCCCGTCCATTTTAGAAGATCTTGATATCGCAGACATTCTGTGATTTTATTAGTAAGTCCAATCCTCCATGCCTCTTGTGGTGATAGCCAGCTGGGTATTCTTCTGTAAATTTTGTTTTTTATCTTCAACCATACTCTCAAAAGAGCTCTTCTAAGATATGGTCATTGAAATCTTTATTTTTATCAAGTCTATTGTACCATAGATATCCATGCCACCCATACACCCTATTTATACCTTCCAGATTTAACATCTTTTCATCTTCCAATTTGATCCATGTGCTGATCCATTCCAGGGAACACGAGTAATAGTATAATCTAAGATCTGGTATGCCCAGGCCTCCTCTTTCTTTTCCATCTTTTAAACATTTCCATTTAATTCTTGGTTTCTTCTCAGCCCAGATAAAGTGAGATATCTCTTTCTCCCATTTCGGGAATTGTTTATTACTGATTAAAATCGGTAAATTTTGGAATAAGAACATTAGTTTGGGAAGTAATGACATTTTAATCAAAGAAATTCTACCCAGAAATGTTAGATTCAAATCTTTCCAACTGGCCATGTCTTTCCTAATGTCCTTCCATACAGTTTCATAGTTATTATCATATAAGTTGGCTATCTTTTTGGCCAGTACAATTCCTAAATATTTAATTTTATGACAAGTTTGGAAGTCTGATCTCTTTTGTAGTTCCCGTTTTTCCTCTTCTGACATGTTCCAGGTAAGTATCTTTGACTTAGATTTATTGATTTTTAAACCTGCTAATTGTCCAAAGTCTTGGATCAATTCAATCAGGTCCTCAATCTTTCCATTAGGGTCTTCTAAAACTAGGGCTAAATCATCTGCATATGCTCTTATCTTATAACTATATCCTTTAATTTGTGCCCCTTTAATTTGACAATTTGTCTTATCTGATTGATTAGAATCTCCAACACTAGGATGAAAAGTAAAGGTGATAGTGGGCAACCTTGTCTTGTCCCTTTTGTTATTTCACATCGTTCAGTTCTTTCCCCATTGATTATCAGTTGTACATATTGTGTCCTATAGATTGCCTGTATCCAACTTGTGAATTTTTCTCCAAAATCCATGGTTTCCAAAACTTGTATCATAAACTCCCAATTCACTGAATCAAATGCTTTCTCAGCATCTAGAAATATAAATGCCACTTTCTTCCCGGGGTTTTTTTCATAATATTCCATCAGATTGATTATTGTTCTAATATTTTATTTCATATGTCTTCTGGGAAGGAATCCACATTGTTCTTCTTGTATTTTTTGTTGAAGAACCTTCTTTAATCGGTTTGGTAATATTGTAGTAAATATCTTAAAATCTCAATCAGGAGGGTTATGGGGAAGGGCTTGCAGGATCCAGGCAAGGCAGTGGAAGATAGGGATTCTTGGAGATGTCTCATCCACAGGGTCACCATGAGTTGGAACCGACTCAAGGGCAGCTAACAACAACAATGTACTTGTTTGGTTGTGGAGACAAAAGAAATCCACACCTCCATCTGCCATGATTCCCTCCTTGAGCCATCTACTTGTTGTCAAGCTGGGTGCAATAAGTTTAGGGTTTACAGCCATTCAGAAATAGGGAAGGACAAAAGGAAACAAGGCAGCAGCTGACTGTTGGACAAAACAAGTATCCTTGTGGACCTCACAGGAATCTACTGGAAGTCCAGGAGAATGAAATTGTTCTTCCTTAATCTGGCTGCAAGAATGAGGCCGGTTGCTCCCTCGCTGCCCCTCGCCCTCTCTTCATTCTTCCTTGGCCACTGAATGGCTGTGAGGATTGAGTGCTTGAGTTCCTGAGTGCTCAGGAACGGCAACAAGAGTGCAATGCAGGCTCTCCACCATGGTATTTACTTTTTCCACACTGGTTGATACTAGTCAGTCCTTTTCCATTTGCCACTCCCCCCCCCCATTAGTCTCACACTTCAAGAAATATTGTAAGGAGCTAGAAATGGTCTGTCATACAAAAGCAATACAAATTATCAGAAAGTTAGAAACTACTGCATGACAGCAAACTGAAGGAGCCTAAAGGATGACTTGTGGGAGATCAAATTGAGAAGAGGATTTATGAGTCATTTCTTGCAGCCCACAAAGTTTTTCCCTAGCTCTATGGAGATAAAACACACATAAAATGCTTACAAACAGACTGGGCCAATCAACCCTGTCTGCCAGAAGGAAAGGACTGTCATTTAATCTGGCATACCTTTGTCAACAGCTGTTGGGGACAAAGAGAAACAATTCACTTAAGCATAAGGGCTGAAACCTACATCATACATATACAAACTGCAATTGCCACTCTGAAGCTTTATCAGCACCTGAGGATTAATGCCAGGTGAGATGTAACTTCCTCCATTCAGATGGAAGAGAATTCTGGCTTGCATTACATAGAAGATTCATAGAAGATAACTGGAGTTATTAATAGCTTGCTTTCCTTTAAATAGTTTATACAGGGAAATAATCAGAGTGACAGCAATTCTTTGAAACCAGCCCTAACACTGCCACAAAGACCACATCAGCTACTGGTTTTACATTTTGGTCTGCTAAATACATGTTCCCTAGTAAATCAAACCCAGAAAGGTAGCTTGTAATTAACCTCTGACTATTTGGCAATTGTGATGCAATGGAGACGGTAGCACTACAGGGCTGCTCCAGCTGCAGCAGGAAAGCTTAAAAACTGCCTCTGTCCTGGTTCCTGCTTGGTCCTCCTGTATTCACCCTCCTTTCATTTCAGAAATAGTAGGGAAAGCAAGATACAACACCTTTCTTCTCCCTCCTGCTCAGGTGTGTCTCCCAGAAGTGGAGTAAAGGCCTGTGCAGTTATTTGAGAGATGAGTGAAGTGTGATGTTTGATAAAACAGCAAAGACTTTTTAGAATAAGAAAGGAAAAAAAGCTTTGTTACAGCAACTCTATCTAGAGATGGGGGGAGCTCAAGTGGTTAAGACACTGACTCTGTTGATTGCAAGATCAGCAGGTTGGCAGTTTGAGGCCCGGGTACTACATGGTAGGATGACCTCCCACCACTAGTCCCATCTTCTGCCAACCTAGCAGTCCAAAAGCATGCAAATGCAAGTAGATAGATAGGTACCACTTTGGTGGGAAGGTAAACCGTGTTCTGTGCAATCATGCTGCCCACATGATCACAGAATAGTCTCTGACAATGTTGGCTCTTCGGCTTAGTAATGGAGATGAGCACCACTCCCTATGGTCGGACACAACAACTCTGTCAATGGAATATCTTTATCTTTACCTACCTGCTTGCTACATGGTGAAGAGAGAATTCATCCCTGACAGTATCAGTAAGTCTACATAAAGAGGGCACAGATAAGCAGGAAGCATTCAGTGGCCCTAAATACCTTAATGGCCCCAGATCCCATCTAATCCTGGAAGCTAAGTAGGGTCAGGCCTAGTTAGTACTTGGATGGAGGACAAGAAAGGAATACTAGGTGCAGTAGGCCATAGTTCAGAGGAGGGCAAGGGCAAACTACCTCTAAGTACTCCTTGCCTAAAAAAACCTGACCTATGAAATCCATGGAGTCACCATAAATCAACAGGTAACTTGAAGGCACAAACACACAAGTATCTGCATATACCACTGCTGCCTACTGTAGACATACAGACTTTGGTGCAAATCTTGTTCCATCTTCTTCCAATAATCCCCCATCAGCTTCTGTCTCCTATATATATAGTGCAAGAGTCCCCTTGTTGTTCCTTGGATTCTTGCAAAACCTACTGTGGGAAGAGCTGGTATCTTAGCCCCCATGACAATAGCATGGCAGCTCACTCTGCAACCCACTTACAGCTGTAGGGCAACCTTCCCTCCAGTTGTTTTTGGACTACACATGCATTATAACTAGCAACTGGCCATGCTGTTTAGGTCTAATGCAGGGGTAGGCAACCTTTCCCCTTTAAGGGCCGAGGGACTTCAGCTCCCAGAATCCCAGGAGCTATTGGCCAACATGGGACAATTGGCCAACATGGCTGAGGCTTCTGGGAGCTGAAGTCCCTCGGCCCTTAAAGGGGAAAGGTTGCCTACCCCTGGTCTAATGGGAACTGTGGTCCCAAACATCTAGAGCAGGGGTAGGCAACCTTTCCCCTTTAAGGGCCGCGGGACTTCAGCTCCCAGAAGCCTCAGCTATGTTGGCCAATAGTCCCATGTTGGCCAATAGCTTCTGGGATTCTGGGAGCTGAAGTCCCTCGGCCCTTAAAGGGGAAAGGTTGCCTACCCCTGATCTAGAGCATCAATTCCCAAACTTGGGTCCTCCAGGTGTTTGGGACTTCAAGTCCCAGAGTCCCCAGCTTGACCAACAGCTAAGAATTCTGGGAGCTGAAGTCCAAAACATCTGGAGGACCAAGGTCTGGGGACCACTGATCTAGAGGGCACCACATTGAGAAGACTGCTGCAGAAGAGAGGGTGGGATTCATGTTGCTTTCCAGATGTTGGATCACAGCATTCCTCACCATTGACTACACTGGCAAAAGCGACCTGATTTACCACCCCTGCTCTAAAAAAATGATCAGCTCCCCAAAGGAGTATTCCTGCTTTGCTATAAGCATTTTGTTCATCTGACCACGCAAGATAATAAGTGATGAGAAAGGAAAGAAGGACCTGGGTTGAACCCATGTGGGTAATAAGGATTCAGTTCCACTCCCCCTTTTTACTATTTTAACCCATTTGAAGGCATTGATAAAGAATATAGCTTTTCTTCATTTTAATTTTCCTTTCATCTTAAATACTATGTGAGTACGCTTTCAATGCAGCCACCAGATGGCACAAAAATATAGATGTATCCAATAATGGGCTTTATGCAGTCTCTAGAAGGATGCATCTATATATTTTTGTAAGTCAAAATATGCTTAGCACAAATACACTGATTAATATATGGTGTCTAGCCATAGCTTAGTCTAGGAATTGGGGGAAGATCATGATCTACTGCAGAATGTGTGGATGACAGCCAATAGTGAGAAATGTTGGGAACTGAAGTTCATCAATATCAGGAGGGCAACATGATTCCCACCTCCTGGCTTCATGGCACAGGATGTACTTCACATGCACATAAATCCCAGGGATAACATTCATGGTATTGTGTGCCTTCATGTTGTTTCCCACTTATGGCGACCCTATTACAGGTTTTTCTTGGCAAGATTTGTTTAGAAGGGGTTTGCCTTTGCCTTTCTCTGAGGCTGAGAGAGTATGACTTGCCCAGAGTCACCCAGGGGGTTTCTGTGGCCAAGTGGGGATTTGAATCTAGGACCCGAAACAATGGATGCAAGCTGCAAGAAAAGAGATTCCACCTCAACATTAGGAGGAACTTCCTGACAGTCAGGGCGGTTCGAGAGTGGAACACACTCCCTCGGAGAGTGGTGGAGTCTCCTTCCTTGGAGGTCTTTAAGCAGAGGCTGGATGGCCATCTGTCAGGGATGCTTTGATTGGGAGTTCCTGCATGGCAGGGGGTTGGACTGGATGGCCCTTGTGGTCTCTTCCAACTCTATGATTCTATGATTCTATGATTCTATGATTCTATGATTCTATGAATCCTGGTCTCCAAATTCATAGTCCAAGGCTGAAATCACTACATCATGCTGGTTTTTAAAAATGCTTAATACATTTCACAAATACATTGCAATACTGTCATAAGACGACACAGTCCCAATAATGTTTTTATTTTAATCTCCATAATCTAGCAGGGGAAGATTGTCAACACATGAGTCTAAGTCATATTGTTAATCTTGACTAGAGTAAAGACATTAAATTAAATGGATTTACCTACATATTGACTTACCATTCAGCAACTGATTGAATGGGTCTAGTAGTCCAGCGATTTCCAAACTTCATGTTTTGGACTTCAACTCCCAGCGGCCTCATCCAGCTTGGCCAGCAGTCAGGAATTCTGGGTGATGAAGTCTGAAACATCTGGAGGACCAAAGTTTGGGAACCACTGGTCTAGTCTAATTAATCAACAAGATTCCAGCCATGGAAGCAAGTTTCTCTGGGAAGATCTCCCCAGATTCAATGGGTGACAGGGAAACTCCTGCATCCAGATCTTGAGCTCTGTCAAGATGCTCACCCAGTCCAAAGACCCGTGTGGTGGCCAAAGCTGAAGCACTGGTCAAATTACATCCCTTAATCAATTCATGCATCTCTTCTACCTCCCCAGTTGATTTTTAATGCTGCTAGAGCTACCAACTTCAATGAGGATTTCATGATTACACATTCTTGTTCTAAAGTCCTGTATACATTTTACTTGTTGTTGTTGTTGTTGTTGTTGTTGTGTGCCTTCAAGTCACTTCCAACCCTAAGGCAAACCTATCATGAGGCTTTCTGGGGCTGAGAGTGCATGACTCGCCCAAGGTCATCTCATGGGTTTCTATAGCCAAGCGGGGAATTGCAACCTGATCTTCAGAGTCATAGGGCCTGAACAGACTGCCAGAAATAATCCAGCTTGAGACCACTTTAACTGTCCTGGCTCAATCAATGCTAGGGAATCATGAGAATTGTAGTTTCTTCTGAGACATGGAGCCTTCTCTGTCAGAGAGCTCTGGTGCCATAATAAACTACAGTCCCCATGATTCCATAGCACTGAGCCAAGGCAGTTAAACTGGTCTCAAACTGGATTATTTCTGGAAGTCTGTTCAGGCCCATAGTCCAATGCTTACCATGGTCAACATTAAACAATTTATCTTAAGGGGATTTGATATGTACCCATCACTATCACAATCATCACCATCAAACTACCAATATAGTGAGTTACTTAGGGCAATCCATACAAAGTGAAGAAGTTTTACACTAAAGAAGGACAGAACCCACTAAAAACAATAGCAACAATTTATTATTGTTTCATCATTTGTCACTTAAAGTGAATACATTTTTTAAAAAAAAAAAATCCAGCTTTTAAAGGGACAAGATCCATAACCTGGGCTTTGTTGTCATGTACCCTTGATCTTCTAATCTGATGAATGGGTAATTCTGACAGGAACATACCAACGACGACTTTTAAGAGCCTAAAATTTAGATTTATCTCCAGTTCTATCTGCAGATGGAAATGTTTGTCCAGGAATAACCCAATAAACAACTTGGTTCCTAAGAGCCAGCATGGTGTGGTGGTTTGGATGTTGGACTAGGGCTCTGGAGACCAGAGTTCAAATCCCTGCTCAGCCATGGAAACCCTTGGGGTGACCTTGGGAAAGTCATACTCTCTCAGCCTGAGAGGAAGGCAATGGCAAACCACCTCTGAACAAATTGTGCCAAGAAAATTGTGCCATGATAGGTTTTCCTTAGGGTTGGCATTAGTTGGAAATGACTTAAAGACACACAACAACAAACTTGGTTCATTCTTGGTTCTGAAAGCTAATAATTCATTCAGTGGTTCTGCTCTCATTGGAACTAACCAATAGAAGCCCAGCCATTCTATAATCCAGCAGATTTTCATTAATGGGATTTAGAACTAAACTATCAATTATTTCTGAAAAGTACCCTGGTCACCCCTCTCCAATCATCCTCAGATCCCATCAGATAGTTGATATGAAGAAAGACTGAATGCACCCAAATTATAATCAGTCCCCTGCAGATGAAGACACAGTTTTGGAGAAGAAATACCCACAATTACTTGAAAGACATAGCATCATCTCATAGTTATCCTTTTGTCAGATCTATGTGTATATTAAGTGCTAGTATAGTTTGAACATAGGACTTGAACTCTGGGGATGGAGTTTCCATTTCCCGCTTGGCCATGGAAACCTGCTTGGTGGCCTTGGCTGAATCACACTCTCTCAGATCCAGAAAACCCTGTGATAGGGTTGCCTTAGGGTCCGCATAAGTTGGAAATGACTGGAAGGCACACAATAACAACAATGCATATATTACGGCTAAATTAAATTTCAGTGATGTGGATAGTAGGAGTTTGTATCTGAAGGTGCGCTTGTTAAGAGTTCACAAGACTCTTTGGAGGAATTTTCAGGACCTTATAAGCCAATTGATTTCTCCCTCCTCCTACACTTGCCTTCTAAGTACAATAGAGTGGTGTGTTTTCAGAAATAGTGGCTCATAAGTTGCCCATGAGTCACAGGAGCTTGGTGCATGAGTCATCTGTGTCCCCAATACAAGGGCAGCGGGAGAATGCAACCCAGAGGTTAAAGGGGAGTTAATGGCTACTAGACTCTCACTATATGATTGATTGGTGGCTGAGGATGGAAGACAAATTTCCTCCAGAGGTTCTCTCCCTGCACTGAGCTGCAAAGAGAGAAAGACTTACTTTTGGCAAACAACTCCCCCCCCCAACACACACACACTTTTCTCTGGCCCTGATGATGGCTCAACTGAGTTATTAAGGTTAGTGCTGTCATCACTCATCCTCTTACACTTTTCAGTGTAGGAAGACCTGTGAAGTCTCGGAGGCACATCTATGTAGATATAGATATAGATACAGATATAGATATAGATATAGATATAAAGAGAGAGAGAGAGAAATGGATTAAACATACAAAAAATGTAACAAATGTCACAATCGTACCAACTCTTAAACAAACATAACGTCATCTAAACACCTAATAAGCCAATTTAATACATACATAACATAACATAATCTGTTAAATTCCTTATCTGCAATGTTACAGACATTTCTTTCTTTCTACAATCATCCCCTTCTCCTCTTATTCTTTACTCGTCATCTTTGCATTCTTTCTCCTTTCTTTCTCCTTTCCCTTCCCATCTTACCCTCCATTCATTCTAACCTTCTTTTCACTTTCTCATTCCTTTCATCATTTTTCTTTTTCTTTCCCATACTCCCTTGTTCGCTTACTCAGACTGTCATACACTTACCCATACCTTCTCCAACTTACTCAATATATCTCAATACTCAATATTTCCTACCTGCCAATACAATTCTATTTCTTGGAGGCACATCTTTGGCAAGTTACCAAATCACTTTCCCTTCTAAGCCTTTCCACCAAGATCCACTGTAGCCCTTTTTTTTTAAAAAAAAGAACAAAACAAGCAATAATGCATAGGTGTTTTTTTTTCTACTATCTCAATGTAGTGATTCATTGTAGATAATGACAGCTCTACTTATGAGAATGAGTAAAATGCAAGGAACAGAGAACAAGGCACAACAGAAGCCATCTATGGGTTCCTCTATGATTTCAAGGACAGCATAATCCCTCCCTGAGCGCCAGCATGGTGTAGCGGTTTGAGCATTGGACTTGGACTCTGAAGACCAGGGTTTGATTCCCAGCTTGGCCATGAAACTCACTGGGTGACCTTGGGCAAGTCACACTCTCTCAGCCTCAGGGGAAGGCAATTGCAAACTGCTTCTGAACAAATCTTGCCAAGAAAACCCCAGGATAGGTTCGTCTTCCATCACCACAAGTTGGAAACAACTTGAAGGAACACAACAACAAACCACTCTCTAAGTATCCACACCTTAGCACCAAGAATATAGAGGTTACCTCTGAAGCAGCTGGAAATTGACGTTGACATTTCATATATGTGTTCTGCTTCATGTTCTTTGAACTAAGCAGGTGATACAGAAACCAAAGCCCAAAATCCCTAGAAGAGAACCTCAGCCACACACTAACTCTCTATTAGAGACTCCTGAAAATCCCTTTGTCCTTTGCTTTAAAATTCAGGGTAACCACTCTTTAGAGCAGGGGTAGGCAACCTTTCCCCTTTAAGGGCCGAGGGACTTCAGCTCCCAGAATCCCAGGAGCTATTGGCCAACATGGGACTATTGGCCAACATGGCTGAGGCTTCTGGGAGCTGAAGTCCCTCGGCCCTTAAAGGGGAAAGGTTGCCTACCCTTGCTTTAGAGTAAACTCTTTAGAGTTTAGAGAAATCTCTTTCAACTTCCCTTCCTCTTTCTTTTCAGCTCCTTTCATTTATTTAAACAAGGCAGAGAGCTGAAAATCAAGTAACCTCAGTAAAGAGACTTTTGTGATTCCAACACGCAGCTTGTCAGTGCTAGAAGAGGCAATCTGGATAAAATTAGTGTCAGTTTTCCAAAAAGGAAAGGCAGGGCTGGTTCTGAATGTGAAAGTTGGCTGTTGCAAAGCAGAGCAATCTCTCACACTGAGAAATCTGTAGAGAATCACAGCAGGCTCCAACTCAAGGCTTACCTGGTGTGCCAGTTAGGAAAAGCAAGGTATTCTTTAAAACAAAATAAGTCCCCCTCCCCATGCACAAACCCTACCTAGGACTGAGCACACCAGCCAGAATATTCACACCCTTTCTCAGGCTTCACTTTTCTGCAATCTAAAATTTCAGCTTCCTTCTTCTCTTCCCACTGCTGCCCTCCTATATACACACCAAGATGCTCCTTTCAGCAGTTCCTCCAATGCTGTCCAGCATCTTTCCAACAGGAGGAAATGTCAAACTCCAAACTCCCTTTCCCAAAATGTGACTAGCATTTCAGTGGCTTTAGCGGAGTCCTCTGACTCCTTTTAGTCAAAGTGCAATTTAGATGAACCACTTTGGCATGTGGCTATTCAGTTTCATGCCACTAACGCTCAAGTTAAAGGTGCATCAAATTGCACGGTATACACACACACACATCTACACACCATACACACACACCTCCGTATATATCCACACACATATACCATATATATATATATATATATATATATATATACATACACATATACACACACCCACACACACCATATAGCTATATATGCACACACATACATCATACAAACACCATATATACACACACACATACCATATAGATATATCTGTATACACATACATCATACACACACCATATACACACACACATACAATATAGATATATACGCACACACAGAGCATACACACACCATATGTGTATACACACACATACCATATAGATACACATACACACATACATCATTCACACACCATATACATACACACACACACACACACCATATATATATATATATATTCCCACACATATACCATACACACACACATATACCATACATACACCATGCACACACCATATATATACACACACATACCATACACTTATATATACAGTATACACACACACACACATATACATACACACATATGCCATATATATATATATATATATATATATATATATATATAACACAGTACACACACATACACATACCCACACATACTATGCACACACACATACCATGCACACACCATATATATACGCACACATACCATACATGTATACACACACACACACATATATATACATACACACACATATGCCATATATATATATATATATATATATACACACACACACGTTTACATGCCCCCCCCCACCCACATACATACATATTTTAGGTGAAGGAGTGCTGGATCTTCTCCTCTCTGCCTTTTGCTCCTGAGTGACCTGGGCTAAGCCAAGGCAGTAGATCCCATGGATCTCAATGGGAAGAAGAAGAAGAAGAAGAAGGCGGAGACGCGAAGGCAAGGGGAGCCAGGCGAAAGGAGCCTATGGAGAGAGAGAGAGAGAGAGACCCCATCCCAGGGAGCCAGCCTGCGCCGCCAGCGGGTCGAGAGCTGCACTACAACGCCGGGTAGAGGAAGGATCATCGAATCCCCGCTCGGCCAAGAAATCCCACTGGGCGAGTCACACTCTCTCAGCCTCAGAGGAAGGCAAAAAAGAAAAAGAAAAGAAAAACCTCTGAGAAATACAAAACAAAACAAAACCTTGCAAAGAAATGCCCCCGTGAAAGAGTTGCCTGAAGCAGGGCGACCAGGTATCCTAAGAACCTCCAAGGAGGACCCTCGGGGAAGGCGGAGGACGTGGCCGGAGGAAGAAAAAGCTCCCAAGTAAGGAAGAGAGAAACCCACGCAAGCAAAGCAAGCAAGGTCCTGGAAAAGGAGGACAAGCCTGGGCTAGAAAAGTCAGAAAAGTTGGTTTTGGGGATTTTGTATTATTATTGTTGTTGTTGTTGTTGTTGTTGTTATTATTTTCCCTTAAAAGGAAAAGACAAGACTGGATGGATCGCCCAGGAGAACAAACTGCTGGGAAGGAAGCTATGCAACCCCCCCTTTTTTTTTTTTTGGAAAGCCCTCCCTGGCTGTCCTGTCTCCGGAGTTGCAGAGCCCATCATCCCCCGACCCTCCAAGGCCCCTCGGTGGCCCTACCTCCAAAGGCAAAGGCGGGGGTCTGCAGAGGCGCAAGGAGGGCTGCAGGGCTCCAAGGCGAGCAGCATCCCTCTCGCTCCTGCCTGGCCTTCCTTCCTTCCTTCCTTCCTTCCTTCCTTCCTTCCTTCCTTCCTTCCTTCCACAGAGACAGAAGAGAGAGGCTGGCTCACAGGCAGCAGCACCAGCACCAGCAGCAGCCCCTGGGCGGACCCTGAAGGGCTTTGAGCCGGAGGAGAAAGGAGGCAGGCAGGCAGGGAAGGAGGGAGGGAGGGAAGGCAGCTGGGAAAGGGCCAGGAGGCAGGGTCAGGGACCCCTCACCTAAATGTAGGGAGGGACTTCCCAAGACAAATTGGGGGGGGGGGCACTGTCAGGGATGATGGGAGTTGTAGCTCTTCACCTCTGGCTCTAACTCACCACCTTGTTATGCAGCAGAGCTGACCAGCTTTGATCAGTGGTTGATGCTTCTTTCCCAAGCAGCAGAGTTTCAGAGAATAGGCTGAAAACCCTGACAAACTCTCCAAGCCTTCTCACTCTTCTTCCTGAGATGTCTTCAAACTTCTCCAGGATTCTTCTGGCTTTTGTATCTTCCCTCAAGACACCAGACAACTCAGTAGTCTTATATAAAAGATCTACTTTATTCTACTATATACATAAATACTATATGCCCTACAAATCACAATCTCTACACTTCACAATATCTCCAAAACACTCCACAATGTACATTAGCAAACATTGCAATTTATAGCCATTGTTAGACACCACCCACCAGTCAGTTTCCACCCAGTGGGTGTGTACATACATCTTGATTGGTCCACATAGATCATCCCATACCTAAGACCAACCCAAGTGTTTCATCACTTTACCTTGACCACTTAATGAGTCTCAGGTGTTTGCAATCTATCACAGGTGTTCTCAATATACCTTCTATAACTTTGTCCTTGGCTCTCAAGGCTTCTTAATTATATTATCTTTTTCACCTGTGTATCTTCCTGATTGCTCCTGCTTAGTCACTTTGACATTCACATACATATTTTTATTTCTATTACTGTATATCCCATGTTGCTTTTTCCTTAACAATCCCCTCCGAAATAAAATATTGTATGTGTCTTACAATGTCATTCCAACCATCTGTGTCAGTCTTTCATGTTTTTCCGCCGTCAATGCTTTTGTGAACAAATCTGCTATGTTGTGTTGTGTTTCTATATATCTCAATTCTATTTTACCCTTTTGAACCATGTCTCGCACATTTTGATATCTTACTCCAACATATTTTGTTCTGTTCTTCAAATTTTCAGCTTCAGCCATTGCTATGCATGACTGTGAATCTTCCAGAATTTCTACTGGTATCTTGTAACTTTCGTTTAAATCATTCAATAACTGCTCAACCCACTGTACCTCATTCACTATCTCATTTAAAGCTGCGAATTCTGCTTCAGTCGTACTTATCGCTACATTTGTTTGTTTCCTACTTCTCCAGACTATTGGACTTTCACTGTACTTGATTATTATTCCTGTAACTGACTTCTTGTCTCCTAATTCTGATGCAAAAGAACTGTCTACATAGCAATCTAAATATGAATGACTGTTTCTAATTATCAATTTCTTATCTAGAGTTCCTTTCAAATATCTCAATAAGTGTTTTACTGCTGTCCAGTCTTCAATTTTTGGATCATTAACTCTTCTGGACAATACATTTACAGCATACGAAATGTCTGGTCTGGTGTGGCAAGATATGAATTGTAAAGATCCTATTATGCTCCTGAATAAAGTCTTGTCTTCAAAATCTCTAGATGTTTTTTCAGATACAAAACCAGTTGTCATTGGAGTTCTTACTATTTTAGCATTTTGTAATCCACACTTTTCAATCAAATTTTCAATTTTCTTTCTCTGGCTTAACAAACAATGTCCTTCTTCTGTCCACTCAACACCAATACTTAAATAAGACTTCAATAAACCTAGATCTTTTAAAACAAACTTTTCAGACAATTCTCTTTTTACTGATTCAATTTCGTGTTTTGACTTTGCTGCCACGCACAAATCATCTACATAAATCACTAACACTATGTCTCCTTTTGTATAGACACAAGCATCTGCAATGCTCCTTTTGTATCCTAGCTTAACTAACTCGTCATTAATGCACAAATTCCATGCTCTGGCACTTTGTTTTAACCCATACAATGCTTTCTTTAATTTATAAACTTTCTGACTACCAATTTCTTCAAAACCTTGTGGCTGCTCCATAAATATCTCTTCATCTAAACTAGCATTCAAGTAGGCTGTTTCAAAGTCAAAATGCTCTACAACTAAACTTCTTTTTGCTGCTACAGCCAGAACCATTCTCAGACTTTCTGGCTTTGCAGTCGGAGAATATGTCTTGTCATAGTTCTCATACTGCTGTTGTGCAAAACCCTTAGCTACTAACCTAGCTTTATACTTAATACTTCCATCTGGCATTTCTTTCTTTTTGTACACCCACTTACAACCAATTACTTTCTTGTCTTTGGGTCTATCAACTATTTCAAAAACATCTTTATTTACCAGACAACCAAACTCATCATCCATTGCATCAATCCATCTTTCCTGTTCTTCTCTAGACAAACTTTCCAACTCTTCAAAACTTTCAGGCTCTTCCACTGCTAAACAAGCTCTTGCATTTGTCACAACAAACCTATCTGGTGGCTTCCTAACTCTGTGACTACGTCTGGGAATAAACTCTGCTGATCTGCCTCTTTCATCCTCACTTTCTGTGCTGGGAGTTATAGTTCTATGGCTAAATCTCTTGTCCTCAGTCATTCTAGTAGTAATAGGTCTAGATTGTGTCTCATTATCTGAAGAACTATCACTGCTACTAGTGGATGCTTCTGGCTTAACTGAAACCCCTCCGTTTCCCGAAGTTGGTTCAGTTTGTGTTTCTGGCTCATTTGAACTTCCTAACCTCAAGAAAACTTCTTTATTGGCATGCAGTTTGTCCCAACCGGCATGTCTCTCGAAATTTGCTGACCTAGAATACTGCACTTCTTTTCCACCCAAATGAAACTTGTAGCTATTTCCAGAATAACCCAAAAACCTAAGCCTTCTACTTTTGGGTTCTCCTTTCTTCCTGAAACAAGCTGGAATGTAAACATAAGCAAACTGTCCAAAGACCCTCAAATATTTGTAATTTGGCACTCTCCCATACAATACCCTGTAGGGAATGTCTTCAATTTCAGAATGATACAGTCTGTTACTAATATGTACTGCTGTCAAAGTTGCTTCTGCCCAGAAACTATCTTTTACCTCTGCATCTGCCATCAAACAAGCCGTTATTCTTTTTATATCTTGTATTTTTTTCTCAGCTAAACCATCTTCGTTAGGACAAGCAGGATTAGTAGTTTCATGCCTTATTCCCACCTTTTGAAACCAATTAAACAATTGATTACCTAGAAATTCTCCTCCCCGGTCAGTAACAATGGTGCCTACTCTAATATCAAATTGTCTTTCCACCATTCTCACCCATGCTTTTAAACTTTGCCCAGCGTCAGATTTGTTTTTCAATATTCTTACAAAAGCAAACCTTGTAAACCTATCAACAATTACTAGGAAATATTTGCTTCCCCCTAAAGATAAACAATTAGCTTGGGCAACATCTGCATGTACAAACTGAAATGGTCTTTGAGCAATTCTTTTGGTTTTCTTGGCTACTGGAAAAGCTCTGACCTTTACCTGATTACATACAGTACAATCTAAGTGATTTTTGCATTCAGCAACTTTTAAATCTGGACACATACTGATTAACTTCTTTAAACATTTGAAACTAGCATGGCCAAATTTCCTGTGTAGTTCATGTATGCAGTCTTTATGAATTGGACTATTGTCTATGTTATTAGCATTTTCAACCCTGTAGCAATCAATATTGTCCTCCAAATAATAAAGCTTATCTTTTTTCAAGCCTATGCCTCGCAATTCCCCATTCAGTTTTATCTTACACATGTTCTTTTCAAAAATGACTGTGTAGTCTCTGTCTGTTAATCTGCTTACTGATAACAAATTATTTTCTAATTCCTTTACATGTAACACATCATTAAAGTTTTCCTTTAGCCCTGGAATGAAAACTGTACCCATTTGATTTACAGTGCTGAGCTCTTTCCCATCAGCTAAAACTACAGCATTTACATTAGCTGATTTTCTATTACTTATCAAATTAATATTGTTACACATTGAAGATGATGCTCCTGAGTCAATCAACTATTTACAATTAGTATTTTGTTTTTCCTTAATCATGGTTGCAGACCCCTTTTTGTTACCACTGTCCTTCAAAAATGGTTTGGACTGCTTTTGATACTGCCGCGGCTGCCATCTGCTCTCCTTTTGCTTGCTTCTCTCAGCAGCAAATTGTTTACAATGTCTCTGCAGATGACCAATCTTTTTACAATAAAAACACCTCCGTTGCTCCCTTGTAGAAGCTGCTTCTTCCTGCTTTCGTAGATCAGGCGTTGTTTGTTGTTTTGGCACAGTCCTTAAACTTGCTGAGTCACCCTGCTCAGACTTTCTTCTCAAGTTCTCTTCCAATATTCTGGCAACAATTAAGTCTCTGTTCAGCTCAGCTTCTGGCAAATTTTGCAAGCTATTTGTAATGTTGTCCCAAGAAGAGTCTAGCGATTCCAGTAAAATGTAACACTGCTGCTCTTTGCTAATTTCCACTCCTCTCAGTTCAGCTTGCACAAATAAATCTTGCATTGTTTTTAAATGTTCTATTACACACTGTCCTTTAGTCATCTTCTGCCTGTAAATTCTTTTAGACCAAAGCATTTTTGCAAATGCAGTTGAAGGAGTGTGTAATCTCTGCAAAGTATCCCACACATCCTTGGCGGACACTTTATCTCTTACGTCGTTAATCAAGTCTTCTTCTAGCATGAGATAAAGACATGCTTTTGCTTTAGCGTCTCTTTCTCGAGAGGCTGCATCAGCATCAGCTGCCAGCCCTGTTTCAACTGTTGACCACAGAGACTCCTTTATGAGTAGAGATTGGGCATATATTTTCCAGGTAGAGTAGTAGTTTCTATTTAATTTACTAAACTTTAGGATCTCCATCTTAATTTGTGCAGTGACTCAATTTGACACAGTCCCTCTGAGTATGCACAGCAGACAAAACACAAAATGATTTACTCACAAGGCTCAACAAAACCTTCTTCCACTCTCTGGAACTTTCAGCTTCTGTGGATGCTGGTTGCTCTAGTATCTGGGCCCATAACCCTTGTCAGGGATGATGGGAGTTGTAGCTCTTCACCTCTGGCTCTAACTCACCACCTTGTTATGCAGCAGAGCTGACCAGCTTTGATCAGTGGTTGATGCTTCTTTCCCAAGCAGCAGAGTTTCAGAGAATAGGCTGTAGACCCTGACAAACTCTCCAAGCCTTCTCACTCTTCTTCCTGAGATGTCTCCAAACTTCTCCAGGATTCTTCTGGCTTTTGTATCTTCCCTCAAGACACCAGACAACTCAGTAGTCTTATATAAAAGATCTACTTTATTCTACTATATACATAAATACTATATGCCCTACAAATCACAATCTCTACACTTCACAATATCTCCAAACTACACCACAATACTCCACAATGTACATTAGCAAACATTGCAATTTATAGCCATTGTTAGACACCACCCACCAGTCAGTTTCCACCCAGTGGGTGTGTACATACATCTTGATTGGTCCACATAGATCATCCCATACCTAAGACCAACCCAAGTGTTTCATCACTTTACCTTGACCACTTAATGAGTCTCAGGTGTTTGCAATCTATCACAGGTGTTCTCAATATACCTTCTATAACTTTGTCCTTGGCTCTCAAGGCTTCTTAATTATATTATCTTTTTCACCTGTGTATCTTCCTGATTGCTCCTGCTTAGTCACTTTGACATTCACATACATATTTTTATTTCTATTACTGTATATCCCATGTTGCTTTTTCCTTAACAGGCACTGCCAAGGAAAAGCTGTGCAACACAAAGCAAAGCAAAGCAAAGCAACTTCATTTATATACCACTTCATACCGCGCTATGGGGTGTCTAAGCGGTTTACAACTGTTAAGCTTCATTTAGATACCGCTTCATACCGCGCTATGGGGTGTCTAAGCGGTTTACAACTGTTAAGCTTCATTTATATACCGCTTCATACCGCGCTATGGGGTGTCTAAGCGGTTTACAACTGTTAAGCTTCATTTATATACCGCTTCATACTGCGCTATGGGGTGTCTAAGCGGTTTACAACTGTTAAGCTTCATTTATATACCGCTTCATACTGCGCTATGGGGTGTCTAAGCGGTTTACAACTGTTAAGCTTCATTTATATACCGCTTCATACTGCGCTATGGAGTGTCTAAGCGGTTTACAACAGTAAGCTTCATTTATATACCGCTTCATACCGCGCTATGGGGTGTCTAAGCGGTTTACAACTGTTAAGCTTCATTTATATACCGCTTCATACCGCGCTATGGGGTGTCTAAGCGGTTTACAACTGTTAAGCTTCATTTATATACCGCTTCATACTGCGCTATGGGGTGTCTAAGCGGTTTACAACTGTTAAGCTTCATTTATATACCGCTTCATACCGCGCTATGGAGTGTCTAAGCGGTTTACAACGGTAAGCTTCATTTATATACCGCTTCATACCGCCATAGGGGGTGTCTAAGCAGTTTACAACTGTTAAGCTTCATTCATATACCGCTTCATACCACACTATGGGGTGTCTAAGCGGTTTACAACTGTTAAGCTTCATTTATATACCACTTCAAACTGGGCTATGGGGTGTCTAAGCGGTTTACAACTGTTAAGCTTCATTTATATACCGCTTCATACCACGCTATGGGGTGTCTAAGCGGTTTACAACTGTTAAGCTTCATTTATATACCGCTTCAAACTGGGCTATGGGGTGTCTAAGCGGTTTACAACTGTTAAGCTTCATTTATATACCACTTCATACCGCGCTATGGGATGTCTAAGCAGTTTACAACTGTAAGCTTCATTTATATACCGCTTCATACCGCGCTATGGGGTGTCTAAGCGGTTTACAACTGTTAAGCTTCATTCATATACCGCTTCATACCACGCTATGGGGTGTCTAAGCGGTTTACAACTGTTAAGCTTCATTTATATACCGCTTCAAACTGGGCTATGGGGTGTCTAAGCGGTTTACAACTGTTAAGCTTCATTTATATACCACTTCATACCGCGCTATGGGATTTCTAAGCAGTTTACAACTGTAAGCTTCATTTATATACCGCTTCATACCACGCTATGGGGTGTCTAAGCAGTTTACAACTGTAAGCTTCATTTATATACCGCTTCATACCACGCTATGGGGTGTCTAAGCGGTTTACAACAGTAAGCTTCATTTATATACCACTTCATACCGCCATAGGGGGTGTCTAAGCAGTTTACAACTGTTAAGCTTCATTTATATACCGCTTCATACCATGCTATGAGGTGTCTAAGTGGTTTACAACTGTAAGCTTCATTTATATACCGCTTCATACCGCGCTATGGGATGTCTAAGCAGTTTACAACTATAAGCTGATTGCCCCCCAACAGTTGGGTACTCATTTTAGCGACATCAGAAGGATGCAGGCCTGAGTCTAGCCTGAGCCCTGGCTAGTACTGAACTTGCAACCTTGTGGTCTATGAGTGAGTGGCTGCAGTACAGGCATTTAACCACTGCGCCACATGACAATGGGCCTGTACAGTCTGCCAGAAATAATGCAGCTTATTTATTCATTTATTCATTCATTTGTTATTAATTATAGTTTATTTATATAGCACTGTAGATTTACACAGTGCTGTACATACAGTCAATAAAATAGAAAAAAGCCTGCCAATGGCATACATTCTACAGATAATAAAGTAATGCATATTAATACAAAGAAGGCAACAAATTAAAACCATCAATGCAGACTATGGGACTTTACAAACTGCCAGAAATAATGCAACTTGAGGCCACTTGAACTGTCCTAGCTCAGTCCTAGGGAATCATGGGAATTGTATTTTTTTCTGGGACATTGAGCCTTCTCTGTCAGAGAGCTCTGGTGCCACAATAAAATACAGTTCCCATGATTCCTTAGCACTGAGTCAGGGCAGTTAAAAGTGGCCTCAAGCCACATTATTTCTAGCAGTCTGTACAGGCCCATAGTCGCCATTGATGTTTTTTAATTTGTTGCCTTCTTTGCATTAATATGTATTACTTTATTATCTGTAGAATGTACACTGTTGGCAGGCTTCCCCCCCCCCGCCATTCCCCCCCCCGGCCCAGCCGAGACCTGGGCTACGGGAGACCGGCCCAGGTCTCCAAAAGGTTGCCTGTCCCTGCTATAGATGGTCAGAATACGTTTACTGATGGGGAATTGCACTCAAACTTCCTCTCTAAAGCCCCAGAACCATAACGCTTAGAAATTTAATAAGGGTTTTTATGCAAAACAAGATATGTCTCTCTTGTATTAAGGAGGTGAAATGTGATGTGATAATTTACTGAACATATTTTATTTGTTAACAGAGCTATGACTCAGCTCTTCTGGCAAAACAACAAAGGAGGAGTTCTCCCCAATAGTCATGTCCAGCTGTTTGTCTCTGCAGTCGAGGCTTTAATGCAATGATTTGTGAAGTTAAAATTAGGCATATCTGAAATTCTTCACCGGGTAAGTACAGAGTCTAAAGAAATTATACAGAGGCTAAATAAGGTACATGGACAGAGTTTTGACAGAGTCTAAAGAAATTATACAGAGACTAAATAAGGTACATGGAAACTCACTTGGGTGACCTTGGGCACGTCACACTCTCTCAGCTTCTAGGGCAGGGGTAGGCAACCTTTCCCCTTTAAGGGTCGAGGGACTTCAGCTCCCAGAATCCCAGGAGCTATTGGCCAACATGGGACTATTGGCCAACATGGCTGAGGCTTCTGGGAGCTGAAGTCCCTCGGCCCTTAAAGGGGAAAGGTTGCCTATCCCTGTTCTAGGGAAAGCAATGGCAAGCCCCCTCTGACCAAATCTTGCTGAGAAAACCCTCTGACAGGCTTAGGGTTGCCATAAATCGGAAATCACTTGAGGGCACACAGCAATAATAAGAAGTAATAAGTTTCAGATTATGACACATATCAAATATATAAAACAGTTTACACCGGGAAATATATAGAACAATGTACACCAGCATGGTATAGTTTGAGTGTTGGACTACAACTCTAGAGATCAGAGTTCGAGTCCCTGTTCAGCCATGGAAACCCACTGGGTGACCTTAGGTGAGTCATAGACTCTCAGCTTCAGAAAAATCTGTGATAGGTTCACTTTAGGGACACCATAAATCAGAAATGAGTTGAAGGCACACAACAACAACAACACAGTGGACCCTTGGTATCCTCTAGGGACCTTATCACATGGGGCTCAATGCAGACAGAATCCAAACGAAATCCCGACCTAATACGTATTATTTTTCCATGTGTCCACACAACGTCGCACAGAACCCCGACAGAACCTCGACAGAATGTGGAAAGAACCGAGATCTTTTGAATTTCGGTTTCTTTAGGAATTGCAATTGCGCGAGGGGAATCATTTCGCTTTTACCGTAGGTATGAAAACCCAATACGTATTGGGGAGCATTTCCCCGCCTGCGCTCCAAGGAGGACCTCCTCAGAGAGCTGGCTTTCCGAGGAGGACCTCCTCGGAGCGCGGACCCTGCGCAGGGCCTGCGCTCCAAGGAGGACGTCCTCAGAGAGCCAGCTCTCCGGGGAGGACCTCCTCGGAGCTCGGACCCTGCACAGGGCCTTTGCTCCAAGGAGGACGTCCTCAGAGAGCCAGCTCTCCGGGGAGGACCTCCTCGGAGCTCGGACCCTGCACAGGGCCTTTGCTCCAAGGAGGACGTCCTCAGAGAGCCAGCTCTCCGGGGAGGACCTCCTCGGAGCGCGGATCCTGCGCAGGGTGACAGCTGCGGCTGTATTGCGCATGTGCTAGAAGAGCATTTCTAGCACATGTGCGGGATTTTCTCACTTGTATGTGAACGGCAAATACGGTTCCCGGGAGCGCTTTCCTTAAAAGCGCGATGAAGGTAATTGCGTGTGATAACCATTTGCGTATTGTGGGGTTTCGTCCAGTTTATTACTGGATTTATTCTTATTTCACTTTATTATCGCTTTGTGGGCCACGTGTGATAACATCCTAGGTCTAAGGTTTGTTTCCAGCACCCCCCATGGATATAAAAATCTGTGGATGCTCAGGTCCCCTTAAATACAGTGGCATAGTAAAATGGTGCCCCATATATAAAATGGCAAAATCAAAGTTTGCTTTTTGGAATGATATATATATTTAAATATTTTCAAAACATGGATGGTTGAATCCGTGGATAAAAAATCCGTGGAGACAGGGGACCAACTGTACTTTTTTTTGGTAATAGCTTCTTAAATTTGGAGCCTCAGCACATCTTAATCTGGCCCTGGAATTAGTACCACTATTTTAACAAATTAAATTCATGTTAAGAAATTAACACTGTTATCACACGACAACTAGCTATGGTCTTATTTATTCAGAAGAGATGAGAATCTTAACCATTGTTTTTCCTTAGGTTTTCTGAAGTCAAAATGACAGCAAAAACTAATGCACAGAGGTTAGAAATATTAAATGCGTTGTGTGAATGTCTTTTGAATGAAGGCATACATAATGCACTTTCCAAAAATCCAAGGAGTAGAGGGATTTTTGGTCTCACCACAATTACCACTTTCCTCCCATCAATTTTATTCTTATTAATCCCCATTTTGCTTAGCTTTTCCCCCTCCCATCAGATTTATGGCTAGCATTGTGAGACACTCCACTTACAAAGTTCTTATAGAGAATCAGGCATCTATGGGGTGGGAACAGATGTTTGAACTAACTATATTGTTCAACTGGTTTATGGTTTCATATGGATTTTATATTTTGTTTATATCTTTTATTGGTTCATATGGTCTTGAACATTTTTCTGAATAAGTGAATGTACAAACAATAAAAACCAATAACATAATTAAATGATAACTGCAACCTATTATTTATTGCATTCTCAGCTTTCTTCATTTTGTTGCACATCAGAGTTTAGGACTGCTGTGTTCAAATCTACAGTTGTGTTGCCTCTAAACCCATTAAGACATCAAATTCATGCTGATTTAATTTGAGCAAATTTGGCCTTTCTTAGAGCTTTGATGAAAACTACAGTGTGAAATTGTTTGGAGTGCAGAGCTGGGATATTATTTCTTTCTTCATAACGCACGTGGGAGAGAAAGGAATGTGTGTAAACAACCTTCTCTTATGCACTGGAATTCATTTAATCTGCAACTCTGCTGCCTAATTTGGACCTATATAGGAATTATGAGGGATTTTTTTAAAAACTCACCAAACTCATGGGAAAGATGGATGGGGTAGTTCACTGTATCTTTCAACTCTCTTCCTTGGAGTTTGAAGGCTGCAATCCTACAAACATCTGGGAGTGTGTTCCACTGCACTCAATGGGTGTGGTACATATGTTAAGGTTTGTACTGCATGGATTTATATCACTTGATCGAAGAAACTCATAGTGATATCAAGGCAGCTGTATTTTCTACATTAACATTTTGGTATTAAATCACATGTACAGAGAGGCATCATTAATTCTGGAAGACCTACTTGGAAGTAATTTTTTTTCTCTTGGATATCCTCCAACTGTCCCAGTTTGGCAGGGACACTCCTGATTAATCCTCTGTTGTCCCACTTTTTCAGCTGTTTTGAAAATATCCCAACTTCCATCTCTCTCATTGTCCTCCTCTATCCTCAGCTTACTTCAATTGTTCAAACTGAGTCCAAAGTGCAAAAGTAGTTTGCACTCAATTCGGTTGTGGTAGTGGAACAGGACAGGTAGACTCTTGCCCTTCCCAGTACTCTCAGATAAAAGCAAACTACTACAGCATCTCTGAGCTTCTGTGTTTTTCCTCATTAATAACTTTTACTATCTTGACCACACTCTGATGTTGCTTGGCCACACACATGTCCTGGATTTCCTCTGTAAAATGTTGGAGGTTATGCTCCTGAGAAAGTCAACAACTTGCTCCCCTGTCCCTGACATTTCTGGATTTGGACTCCCATCAGTTTTAGCCATCATAACCAATTGTAAAGGATTGTGAGAATCACTCATAATTAATGTATCAATTTATTAATTATTATAGATTAATTATTAATGTATTAATTTAATTGCTGAGTTAATTTATGAAGAGGATTTATATCCCACTCTTCAGCTAAGAAGGCTCCCAGAGTAGATTACAAACGGTTAATTGGATAGTTCCTTGCCCTCAAGCATACAAACTAAATAAGACACAACACACAAGGAAAGGGGAATGACAGTGAGAGAGGGAATTAATCCAGCAGATATGGTTTTTCTCTCCCTCTGAGGCCAGAACAGTACCAGATGGGATGAAGCTGGTGGGCTTTCATCAGTTCTGTGGTATCAAGTGGCCTTCTGAATGTGATTATTATTGCCCATTGCCCTCTGTGATTTGTCAAGAAGAAGGATGATCTTTGTTAATCTGCTGAAAGTATTCAGATTATTCTGTGAGGCACATCCAAAACACATTGCAGAAATAATCCAGTTTGAGACTGCTTTAACCATCCTGGCTCAAAGCTAGGGAATTCTGGGGATTGTATTTTGTGAGCCATTTAGCCTTCTCTGTCAGAGAACTCTGATGCCACAATAGACTACAATTCCCAGGATTCCCTAACACTGAGCCAGGGCAGTTAAAGCAGTGTCAAACTGGATTATTTCTGCAGTGTGTTTTGGACCTAAATCTTCACACATAAACTGAAAGCAAAAGCAGTAGTTTTTGCTTACCATAATTTATTTTGGCACAATGTTGCTAGAATACAATCAAGTTTGCAGTAAAAAAGAATAATATTATAAGAAATTGAATGGCTTTGGGAGTAAATTGTTGTTGTTTTTGTAAGTGAACTGAAAAAGACTATTAGGTTGTGTAAATGCACTACAAAGCAAATGTCTGTTTATAAGTATATGATGTCAAATCAATTGGAGTGACTAAGAGCACAAGGGTCCATTCAGCTTCTAGTAAGATAAAATTACTTGAGAAGGATTAAGTTTGGTTACGGGAAGAATTCCAACAGCAATTAGGTATTTATAGCAATACTGTATGTTTTGTATTCATGCTTGAAGAGTAACACAACAACATGTCTCTGTGTTTGATAGCTATTCAGGGCCCAATAAGAAGCATAGTGCAGGAAAGACTCAGATGTCTTGTGCTGCCAGAATAAAACTGTTCTCTCACACAAGACAAAACTCCACTATCACTATTGCTCTGAGTTATGTCACATATCTTGGAATTTATGATAGTTTTCTTGCACATGGTTTTCTTGATGAAATATCCACACACTTAATGGCAGCATGTAACCACAGCATTGTGTTTACATATACTACACACAGTAAAGAGTATCTACACTAAAAACTGAAAACAAGCATAATCAAGCCATCTCTTTAAGCAGCAAACTACATGTTACATACTTGTGCAGTATCTTTGGATAGGGAGATCCTGAATAAAGCTAATCCAACAGCAATGATCCATGCACTTGCAAACTCCCAGTTGGATTACTAGTGCATTTATATCTGGGATTCTCCTTGAAAACAGCCTCGAACCTTGAGATTGTGTTAGAATCCCTATGGGTTTGCCTATGTAGAGCCATATTGCACCAATTCTTAAAATCACCACTGCTCTTGATTCATGCTTAGTTGATCACAACAATTTGATTTGGCTTGATAACTTGGCTTGATCTATGTTAAATGTTTCTGTGAGGAAACACCAGCTACTAATTTCTTTATAAAAAGACAGCTGGAGAAGCTGGGCCTGGATCCAGAAGACCTTAATAATTTCAGATCTGTGGCCAACTTCCTATTTGGGGGCAAGGGTGTTTACTGGACAGCAGAAATAATTTCTGGATGATATCTAGTTTCTAGAGCCACTGCAGTTGTGTTTAAGCCCTGGTTTCAGCATGGAGATAAGTTAACTGGTGGGATGATCTTTGTTGGGAATAAAATAGGTATGCATTTCTATTGGTTCTCCTCAGTCTCTCAGCAGCTTTCAGTACTATTCACCATGGCATCCTTGGAGAAGTACACTTGTCCCTCCACATTTGCGGCTTTGACTTTTGTGGATTTGATTATTCACAGATTTTATTAATATGTTCTCTCTAGGAATATCTAGGTCCTCCAGCACAACTCTATGGTCAACTTTAATCAAAAGACACCCTGAAGGACCTAAAGATTCCTAGACAAAACACTTCACTAGGCATTTATAGCTCTTCCAGTGCAATTCTATGGTCAATGTTTGGCTGATATTGACCACAGAGTTGCACTGGAGGACCTGGAGATTCCTACAGAGGTGTTTTCTCAAGTAAAAACATAGTGTTTTTATTATTTGCATTTTTCCACATTCACGGGGGTCCTATGCTCCTAATCCCAGCCAATGTGGAGAGATGAGTGTACTGTTTTACTATGGAAAGACATCTTGTAGCACAAACTCAAAGAAAAAAGTTGGTAGCATGAGCTTTTGTAGGCTTCAGTTTGCTTCCTCAGATTCATTTGGTGGTATCTGAGGAAGTAGACTTAAGCCTACAAAAGCCCATGCTGCCAACTTCTTTCTTTCACTTAGTCTCATGGGTATTGCAAGATCTCTTCCCATACTAATTTTAAGACTAACATGGTTATTGATTTGTATTTTACTATGGTTCCACTTCCACTCCTATTTGGACAGCCAATTCTAGAAAGTAGCTCTGGGGAACTGTTACTTTGTTTCTTGAAGACTCCCTTTTGGCATCCCACAAGATTCTATTTTGTCTCCCATGCTTTTTAACACTTGCATCCCATAGTTCTATGTATATAGTACAAAGTATTATATAGCTGCTGTAGTTGGAGCCATGTGAAGCTCAGAAGTCATTCACAACAACCCTTATAATGGGCAATGTTTTATGACCTTGTGTATTTTTAATTATTCTTTTAATTAGCTCAGGTGTGGCCAACTGTGGCTGCCTCCTCCAGAAGTTGCTGCACCTCACTTCCCATCAACCCAAGTCAGTACAGCCAATGGTGTGGAGTGATGGGAATTACAGTCCAGCAAGTCAGGAAGACTACAGTTGCTCACCTGGAATTATCGCATTAAAAAAAAAAATAATAAACATCCTGGATTTTGAATTATATATATATTATTATGTTACACACAAAAATTATGGTCAAGTCACCTACTTCTGGACCAAATGCAAATATGATCTGGGCCCATTCTATAGATATTTGATGCAGTACTTGATTAGTTTTTAATCCCATAAACTGTAGAAATAGGATAGATATAGAAAAAAATGCCTTTTTAAGATGAGGTATAAAATTAATAGCAGTGGCATAGCAAACTCAGAGGTGAGCACAATATATTTCCTGCTAATTCAGTCACAAATGAGGAAAATGCATATTGTAATTCACTATGGTCTTTACGTAAAGCAGGTTATGGATCCCTCCTTCTGCAACATCCATAAGAGAACATACCCAGGAACAATGACTGCATCTATTATTAACAGGATTCCGCTCTGTGTTAGTGAAAAGAAAGTAAAAGGTCACAGTTACATGTTATGCAATTGTCTGTGCATATAATTAAATTGTGTAGAGACATCTGTCCATGTGTCTTTTTAAATAAAAGGTTGACCCCTGTCATTTATTTCCACAGCCACAGTCAATTTTATAGAAGCTCATGTAAGTCTTGTTGCTCTCAAATACAAGAAGGGTATCTGAGCATGATTTGAAAGAATGACTCACTCCAAATTCTTTTATCACCAGTAAAAAAAAGCTAAAAAAATTCAGTAACCCACAACTGCAAGAACAAAACAGAGCAGATACTTCCCAAAGACGATTGCTTGTGTTAGCATGCTTTCTTGCTTCTTCTCTTGTTTGGTTTAGAAACTCTTTTGTATTAAAATGTACTTTGTTTTATTACAGGTTGAGTGTCCCTTATCCAAAATGTTAGGGACTAGAGATGTCTTTGGATTTGGGATATTTGGGGATTTTGGAATACCTATATTTCAAATATGTAAACAATGAGATATTTTGGTGATGGGACCCAAGTCTAAACACAAAATTCAGTTATGTTTCATATGCACCATATACACGTAGCCTGAGGTTAATTTTATACAATAGTTGTAAATATCTTTGTTAATAAAACAAAATGTCTTTATCTCAGCCACCCATGAAAAAGGTGGCTGTTTGGCACACTTTTAGGCTGCATCCGCACTGCAGAAATAATCCAGTTTTACTTTTACTGCCATGGCTCAATGCTATGGAATCCTAGGATCTGTAGTTTGTTGTGGCACCAGAACTCTCTGACAGAGAAGACTAAATGTTTTACAAAACTACAATCCCTAGAATTCCATAGCACTGAGCCACAGCAGTTAAAGGAGCATCAAATTGGATTATTTCTGCAGTGCAGACTGCTTTTGTGCAACTGCAATCCTGCCACTGTGGAAAGGTGGTGGGAGATATATGGCATATACATGCAGATATGACAGATACATGCAGAATCTCCTGTAGTATAAGGGCAAGTTTTCAAATATCACCCTGGCCTGTAACTATCTATAAACACTATTTTAAGCCATAGATAGTGTTTCTTCTGCAGTCTACATAGCCACCTGTCTGTTAGCATTAAAAAGTATGCAACCTCTGGCTAATAAGATCACTTTTACCTTAGGGGGGTTGCAGACTGTCAAAAATAGTGTGAATTCAGTTCACTTTTAGGGTTAGGGTTAGTGCTAGGGAATCATGGGAATTGTTATTTTTCTGAGACATTGAACCTTCTTTGTCAGAGAACTCTAGTGCCACAATAAAATTCAGTTCCCATGATTCCCTAACCTTAACCCTAACCCTAAAAGTGGACTGAATTCACACTATTTTTGACAGTCTGCAACCCCCCATAGTTTCATCTTGTTCCTTTAAGCACAAGTTAATTCTGCATGCAGACATTGTGTTGGTGGGTGTGCCTTCAAGTTGCCAACATATGGTAACCTCATAAATTTCATCAAGTTTTCTTAGCCAAGGAATCCTCAGAGGTGGTTTTGCCAGTTCCTTCCTCGGAAATATAGCCTACAGCACCTGGGCTTCCTTGGCAGTCTCCCATCCAAGTACTAAGTAGAGCTGACCCTGCTTAGTTTCCAGATCAGACAGGATTAGGTACCTTCAGGCACTGGCAGGGGAAAACAAATCCCCTTAAAGAGGGATCTGCATTTCTATCTTCTACAGGTTGCCCAGCCCTTTTTGTCCTATGACTTGCCACTCTCTCCACTCCACAAAATTCTGGGAATGCCTGGACATTCTTTATTGACTCAGGGGTTAGGATTAGGCAAACTTGGCTGAGAAAACCTTATCATAGGCTCGCCTTAGGCTCGCCAGAAGTTGGAAATGACAAAGTCAGTGTGGTGTAGTGGTTTGAATGTTGGGTCACAATGCTGACCACATTTTGATTCCCACTTTGGCCATGTGACCTTGGGCCAGTCACACTCTCTCAGCCTCAGGGGAAGGCAATAGAAAACTTCCTCTGAACAAATCTTGCCAAGAAAACTCTATGAAAGGGCTTCCTGATAGGGTAACCCTATTGCTTTAGGGTCACCATAAGCTGGAAATGACAACAACAAAGTCAGAAATGACTTGAAAGCATACAACAATATAATAATAATAATAATAAAATACAGTATAGCTGTAAAGAAACCCTATGAAATGATTTCATATTTAGATGAGTGTTTTATAGCTTTTCATTCCAAAATGCCCTCCATTTTGAGTATGACTATGAAGCATGAATTTACATTTCTATGAGTGTTTTTTTAGCTTGTCATTGGTAATGTCCTCCATTTTTCTTGAATGTCCTACATTTTGTGGTGCCTCGGCCTCCTTTGTGGTGAGGACACATCTGGTCACCTTGGAAAAGGACCTTTTCCAGCCCCCCCCCCCCCGCCAAAATAGTGGCCCTTCCCAGGGTGACCAGAGGTCCTCTTTTTTCAGGGCCTGTCCTCCATTTCAACTTTCTGTCATGGCTAAGCAGCATGGGTTTATATTTATATGAGTATTTTTCAGCTTTGATTTTCTGTCCAGGAGGAATTCTAAAATGTCCTCCATTTGGAGCATGACTAAGCAGCAGGGATTTATATTTATAGGATTGTTTTGAGTTTTCTTTCCAGGAGGGATTCCAAAAGGCCCTCCATTCTGACTTTAAAACTATAAGCAAAGGCTATTTTACTTGTCTCTTTAAAATGCAAAATACGTACAATAAATATATTTGATTGCACACATGTGAAGCTTGGTGGTGGTGTTTTACTGATTCCTTCTTCCATAAATTTAATGGGAAAATGTTTCTATTCAGTGCCTCAGTTGAAGTTCACCATTGTCCCTTTCAGATGGTTGTATAACATTTGTAGTTTTCTTATTTGAGGGGGGGAAAGTTATACAAGAGGGATGGTCCCTGTCAACTTGCACCAGGGAGTAAGGAGGCCCCAGAATATGAACAGTGCTGGAGTTTATTTCATACTGTTATTGTCAAGGGGCAAATTCCTGTCAGATCTGGCTTGGATCCTATTGGTAGTCCTCCAAATAGAGAAGATCCATTGAATTAATGAGATTTACTTAGGTGTTGACTTGCCATTCAATCTGAACAATCGGCCTGCTTTAATTGGAACCATCAGTGAGATTCAGGCCTCTCACTGGGAAAATGCCCAAGATTGGTGAAGGCCCATGGTGTATTGCTTGGGGTTGCCAATAATAATAATAATAATAATAATAATAATAATAATAATAATAAATCAGTGGTCCTGTCTGTACAAGTCAAAATACTCTGGGGCTACCTCAATCCTTCTCCATTACCTGGGGTCATTCTGATGCTGGGCAACTACTTGCACTTTCATCCCACTGTATTACCTGGCACATCCGCATTGAGTGCTTCACTCTGAAGTCAGAAAAAGGTGCCCAGTGACAATCAATCACATGGCTGGGCATCCCATTCTGACCCAAGAGTGACCAACTGGTAGCAGCAGTGGTAGCGCTGGGTGGCTCAGCAGGAAATAATAATAATAATAATAATAATAATAATAATAATAATAATAATAATTTATTTGTTATATCCTGCCTTTTGCCTAAGCAATCAAGGCAGCTTACAAATATAAAGTAAATACAATATTGAAATAAACATAATAAGATTAAGACAACATGCATTTTGCCTTCTCTCCCTCCTGATGATGGTGGATGGAGAGAGCGCCTCCTTCTTTTCAGGCTAGGCCCAATGGAGCCATCCTACCTTCTCTCCCTCCAGATGACGGTGAATGGAGGGAGGGCCTATTAAGAAAATAAATTTAATGACACAATGCTATGTTTTAAACAACTGTCTGGCAGTGGAACAGAGGGCCCTGGACCTTCTGGGAAGATCTGGAGGAAAAAGTATCATTTTAATGTGTTTTAGGGTGTGTGTGTCCTGGTTCTAAAGTGTAAAGATATACAGCTGAACACTAAAGTTAGAATCGTTCAAGCCATTGTATTCCCTATTGCCATGTATGGCTGTGAGAACTGGCAGTGAAGAAAGTAGAAAGGAAGAAAATTAATTCATTTGAGATGTAGTGCTGGAGAAGAGTGGTAAGGATACCATGGACAGCTAAAAAGACAAATGGGTCCTTGAACAGATCAAACCAGAACTCTCCCTGGAAGCCAAGATGACTGAGGCTGTCATATGTTGGCCACATCATGAGAAGTCATTACTCATTGGAAAAAATACATTGGAAAGGTGGAGGGAAGTAGAAATAGAAGAAGACCTCATGCGAGATGGATAGACTCAGTCAGGGAGACCATGGGCCTGAACCTGCAGGATGTAAGCAGGGAGGTAGAGGATAGAGGGACTTGGAGACGTCTCATTCACATGGTCACGTGAGTCAGGATCAACTCGGAGGCAGCTAACAACAACAAATCCTGGTTCTGGTGCTGAACAGGCTGGCTGTCACTTGGTTTATTCATACCAGAACTGGAGTTTGGGCTATGCATTGTCCACTGAGAGACAGGGGAAGGGCATTTTGTTTGGTCCCTGCAGACAGGTCCTCCTCACTCATCATCTTCTATTTATATAGCACCATCACTGTACATGGTGCTTCACAAGTAAAAGAACAACAAAACAGTTGTTTTGTCTTCAGGCTTACAATCTAAACAAGACATGACGTTTAAGGAAAGAGAATGGAAGTGTGGGATGAGATTAAGTCCAGCACATACTGACTCTTCTTCTCTCCCTCTAAGGCCAGGACAGGGGCATTTGGGATGGAGGAATAGCTCTTTGCATACAGGTTACATTTGTAGGGAAGTTAAAGTTGGCCCCAAGGGAAAAAACTAGAAGGATTTCTCTCTTGGGGAACTCTTACCGTTTTTGTTGTGAAAGAAACTTAAGATGGATCACCATACTTAGGCCTGCTTTTTTCTTTCACTCCTAAATTACTTCAAGCCCTTTCTTTGAGTTATTGTCCAGGTATTGTGTGATGTGTTTGAGACAACTGTTTGCTTATGGTGTGAAATATGTTTGCTTCCCTCCCCCCTTTTGTATAACTGATGGGGAAATTCTTAGTCAGCTCAGATGGCATACTTTTGGAGTGTAATCTTTTGACTGAGTTTGGACTGCCAGCCCAAGCTGCAAATGACAACATCAGAGTTCCTTAACACCAGCAGGAGGAGCCATGGCACATATCCTCCAACATTTCACAGATGGAAACCAATATGTATGTGACCAAGCAACATGAGGCTGTGGTCAAGTAATAAATAAGGAGAGGCTGCAGCAGTTTGCTTTAGCCTAAAGCTACAAGGAAGAGCAAAATTCCACCTGCTTTTCTCCTCTGCCCCTGCTGACATATAATTGAATGCAAACTACTTTTGCACTTCGAACCCAGGCCCTGTCTGCACTGGCCAGGATAGTCCAGTGGCCCCTGACCTCCTCCCATTACCTCAGGGCCTCCATTCCAATCCCAGGCAGCTGTAATAATATTTATTAATAATATTAATAAGTGGGAGGAGTTATGCTGGAATTCCAACTCCCAATGCAAAACTGCACTTCAATTTTTTTTCTCTTCACAGCATCAGGCAAGGAAAGTATTAAACTTCTCCTCTGTGTTTGCTTTCTATCCTGATTTATTATTAAAAATTTAACCTTCCTTTCTACTGAAAAGAGTATTCAAGGTGGGCAACAATAAAACACTATTAAAATGATAGTTACAATTTAGAAGAATTACCATGAAACTCACATTTAAAAAACCCTGAAAGAAATTATAAACAAAAGGACATAAATAAGAAACAATGGTACAATACTTGCCAGATTAAAAGCTACTTCATCAGAAAATAAATTAAGAGCTCATCTAGAAAGGAAAAATGTCTTAGGAAGTATTATGAATTACCAGATCGCTGTCTCTCTTTTTAACCATCTTTCTGATCTTTGAAAGCCAACATGGTGTAGTCACTTGAGGACTCTTGGGTTTGAATCCCCACTCAGCCATGAAAACCCACTGCATGATCTTGGGCAAGTCATGCTCTTTCAGACTCAGAGGAAGGCAATGGCAAACACCCTCTGAACAAATCTTGCTATGAAAACCCCATGATATGTTTGCCATAGGATTGCAGTGAATTAGAAATGACTTGAAGGGACAACAAGATATCCCCAGGTTTTCATACAAGCTCTTTCTACAAATATCCTTGGATTTCCATCACTCCCATCTTCTTTGCATTCTTCTCCCTCCCACCCATTACATGTCTCATACAATATTTCAGAAATTTATTTTCACCAATTTCCACTGAGCCTTATTTACTGCTGTTCAGATGTTATAATCAAAGTTCTAACATGCTTCAATAATATTAAAAGGTAAAGGTATTCCCGTTGACAAGGCTGTCAAGTCGTGTCCAACTGTCGGGAGCGGTGCTCATCTCCGTTACTCAGCCGAAGAGCCAGCGTTGTCAGGGACTACTCTGTGATCATGTGGCTGCATGACTGCACAAAACACTGTTTACCTTCCCAGTGAAGTGGTACCTATTGATCTACTTGCATTTGCATGCTTTCAAACTGCTAGGTGGGCAGAAGCTGGGACTAGTGACAGGAGCTCACCCCATCATGCAACACCTGGGCCTCAAACTGCCAACCTGCTGATCTTGCAATCAACAGAGTCAGCATCTTAACTTGAGCCACTGCATCCCACTTATTAATATTATTAATAAATAATATTACATTCCCTCTATGAAGCAGTGTGGGCTCTGCTTCTAATCCCTGCAAATACTTTCCTGTTTAACCTCTCCCCTGTGAAGGTTGCCAGATTATTCACTGGCACTATTAAGTTAAATGGTAGAGAAAGTGGCACTGTTTTATTAAATGGCACTATTAAGTTAAATGGTAGAAGAAGTGGCACTATTTTATTAAATGGCACTATTTAACTAAATAGTTAATGAACGATTGTACTATGACTCTGGAGACCAAGGTTTGTGAATCACACCCTCTCAGTTCCAGAAAACCCCATGATAGGGTTGCTATAAGTTGGAAACAACTTGAAGGCACACAACAAATAGATGAGTGGGTGGTAAAGACGTTGCTACTAATACGGCCTATCTTTTATAAGAACATAGTATTTTATGCTTATGAAGAGCCATGCTTTACAGGGCTTTCTTATGTATTTCAAAATGTTTCTCAGCTGAAATTAAATGAATCTTATGTGCCGTCATAACAGTCAGTGTGAAAGTTGAGACTGGCTTAAGTGGAAGCATCAACATAGGCTAGTATGGGAGAGTTTTGTATTCCTTTCCCTCCCTTTGCTTTGTTAAGCAGCCAAGCAGCTCCTTCATAAAATCTAGACACTTCACTAAATTGCCAAAGCCTGCCAAAAAAAAAAAAAAAAAAAGTATAAGAGCTGAAATGTCTTTAACTCTGTAAGTGAAAACTATGTGTGAAATATTTAATGGTTTGGAATACAGGAACACATCAAAACATTTGGGCTATCTGGGGATCAGGATTCTGCAAAGCTAAAATATCAAGCCCTAATTCTATGTAATTAGACCACTGACTGCTATTAATTGCTTGAACAATATGTGCTTTTATAGCCTCAGGAGAACACCTCATAACTGGGATTTTTGTTGATAAAAGTGGTATCATTAGGAAATTAAGCTGTTTAGAAAAGCTGTAGTATTAAAAATACTGCCAATGCAAAACAACCTAAAATCATACATCAGTTTGGAATCCCACGTAAGACAGATGTATCTGTGTCTGTGTGGAATACAGATACATTTAAATCTATTTTCTACAGATGTTATACAGTCAGCCCTCCATGTTTGCGGGGGATCCGTTCCGGACCCTCCCCCACGAAAATGGAAACTTCAGTCCCCATTGGATTGAATAGCACCTCGTCCCCATGAGTGCATGCCAGTGAGCACAAGAGGGCACCCCATTATGTCCCCCTCTGTTTCCCACCCACGGATAGAAGCAGGACGCAGATTTGGAGTCCATGAAAACGAAGGGGCGACTGTATTGTACTACAGCAATATGAACAGAAACAGCAGAGCTTCTTAAGCCTACTGAGGAGGGGAACCTGCAGTCAGGGCTTGTGTGTATTGTTTTTGTTTGTTTGCTTTTGCCAACACTCCATATTTGTGCCCATTAGTTAACAATAATTTGCAAATGTTTCCTTTATTCTTGGATAGTTTCCATTTCCAGCGACTGGCAGTTGCTGGCTTGTGGACCATCAGTTCCAGTAGTATTGCTTCACAGGGCTTCACTGCAGCCATATTAGGAAAACCATGGAGATTATCGCACATGAAATCTGCACTGGGTTACATGCAGGTTGTAACCGTCAGCGACGGATTTTATGGCACTGCCCTGTGCCCGGACAGTAGGCAGCCTATATCCAACCCAGGCTTCTCCTGCAGCTTTTCATGAACAGGATTTTCCCATTCATGAAAAGCTGCAGGAGAAGCTTGGGTTGGATATGGGCTGCCTACTGCCTGGGCATAAGGCAGTGCCATAAAATTAGTTGGTGATGATTACAACCCACATGTAACCGAGTGTGGATTTCACATACGATAATCTCTGGCATAATGGTTTGAATGTTGGACTAGGGCTGCATCCGCACTATAGAAATAATCAGGTTTGACCCCACTTTTAACTGCCCTGGCTCCATGCTGTGGAATTCTGGGAAAGAGCTCTGCTCTAGTGTCACAACAAACTACCATTTCCATAATTCCATAGCATGGAGTCAGGGCAGTTAAAGTGGTGTCAAACCAGAATATTTCTGCAGTGTAGATTCAGCCTACAACTCTGGAAATCAGGATTTAATTCCCAGTTCAGCCATGAAACCCACTGAGTGATCTTGGGCAAGTCAATGCTCTCAGCCCCAGATTTCACATTTTCCAAACTATCTGCTCCAAATGGGGCATGTGTGTGTGTGGAAATCCACCAGAAATACTGCAGACCTCCAGCAGTGTCAATTCTCGTTTTTCAGCCAAACATTCCTTTATTGGGGAGAGGAATCTGGTACAGATTCAGGGCTACAAAATTAACCTTGGGCCACATAATTCCCACTACAGGGTTACATGATTGCTAGGCTCCCAAACTTAGTTTTGTTAAGGCTTTATGAAGTTCTTCTGGATATTTTGCAGAATCTCCTTGTGTGTGGCATGGTGTGTTATTATTTCTCCATATATATTTACATGTGTATATATTTACATGCCAGAAACAAGATACATGCATTCCACTCTGATGCTTAGGCTGCAGTTCTATAACATTTATCTGGAATGTTGAGTAGGCATGTATTAGATTATCTGTTAATGTTTAAATTTGGGATAAAGAATATTTTAAAAATAAAAAGGATAGTGATGGCAATACATTATTTATTTATTTATTTATTTCATTTGTATGCCACCTTTATCTTTGGAGGGACCCAAGGCGGCTCACAGGCAAAACATTTAAAATCTCATTTACATGAAGGAGGGGGAGGGAGAGGCAAAAATAAAGTAAAATAAATAAAAAATAAAACCCAGTTTTTTGCCATACATTTAGTAGGACCAAGCAAAATTGCTGCCAAAAAACTGTGCACATTTTTCATTTCTCTAGAGTGCTTCATCTGGCTGAGAAATACAAAAGGCAAAAGATGGGAGAAGAACAGAAAAATTAAGAATAAGAATTATAGCAGTTCTCACTGAACATGTTAACAAAGAATTCCAGAGGCAAAAATGAGGTCTAGACAGATAAAGATATCGGGGACAAATTCCAGAATATTGAAAACAAACAAACATACATCCTGGTAAACAGGACAATTTGTGTATGCAGAGAATTGATATCACTGGTAGATTTGCCAATTTACCATTTTCAGCTGAACATGGAGTTCATCTTTTCAATTAATAACTGAACAGGTACTTTAGAATTCAGTTCCAGTTTAAAGAACTGTGATAAGTGTACAATAATAATTGAATCTTTGCCAGATTTTCTGCCGAGAGTATGAAATATAAACTATTTTTTATTTTAAATTGCACTTATTTTTTATTTTAAATTGCACTCTAAAAGTTAGATCACTGCCTAGAAACGAATTATGTCATAGCAATTTAAAATGTGTTGCTTAGAATAGGGCAAGCAAGACTCAACGTAGGATAAATGTTATACATAGTGATGTACTGTATGTTTAAAATATAACTTTTTGTGCTACCAACTCGAAGATGTACAAAGTGTTATCTTTAATTAAAAGACTGCAATCCTAAGTATATTTACTTGGAGGAAAGTCCCATTGATTTCAGTGAATAAATATAGTTCGAGCTGGGCTGCAAAGAATATGAAAATATAGGTTCTGATCAATGGCCAGGCCAAAACAGGTAGCTGTCTCATGTAGCTGTGCAACACAGTCCTATAGGCATTTCCAGGAATCTACAGAAATGGAGGCCAGCTTCCTTGTACGCTGTAAACTGGCATGGCAATGGAGTGTAGTTCTCCAAGTTTGCATATGCATAGATGGTCCAAGAAGCGTTTCATCACTGAGTGCAACCTTGCAAAGGAATCCAGAGCACACTTTTGGATGAAATGTTGCTTTGTTGGCTCTGCTAAAAATATTAAAATACCAGTTGGGGTTCTTATACAGTTGGGTCAATCCTGGATGGTTTGGAGCTGAGCTTGGAAAAATTGCTATTTTGGACTATAACTCTCAGAATTTCTCCACCCAGCATGGCCAATTATATGTAATGGTTACTACAGTTCAGAAGATATAATAGGAGGAATCGTTGCCATTTCTTTGCATCTCCTGTTGAACTAGAGTGCTTGGAGCTAAAGAAAAACACATTTTCAGCTTTAAGTCTCTCCACACAATATAGAAAGGGAAGTGGGGGCACAAACATGAAGGTCAAATGTTTTGTAAGTGTTTTCATTTGTATGTATAGTTGCCATTGACTTTAAATAGAACTTGTATAGACACATTGTGAAAGCTGAAGACTATAGATACATTGGCCCTAAAAACCTTTATAGTGTGCCTTTTGTGGAAAAAAAAGCTTCTAAGCTCTGGAATGTGTTACAGCCAAAAGCAGTAAATGGGACTTTCTGTTCTCATAACCCGCTTAAACTGGTGAGCATGCAGTTAGCTTAAATAATAAATGTATTGCATATTCGTTGGCTATGGAAACAACTTTTGTTCATTATTGCTTTCATACAACATAGCTATCTAATGTAAGGTAGGATTCAAAGGGGTTTTACTTCTGTTTGCCTGAAAAATATGTATCTATGTTTTAAAAATCAGAAATATTTATAACCTTCAATCCTTTACTTGCACAGCCTATTCTAATTAGTGAATCTTACTGTTAACTGTGAAAGAAATCACACGTTGTTCTTTCTTGGTCTATTAAAGTCAGATTATTATGCTTCATATCATTCCATTCCTTATAGACTTTGCTTTAGCATCCACATAAATAGAGGCTTGTCATTGGGGTCATTGGATAAAGGCCAAACATTATTTTTCTGTTGCAGATTTAGAGGCTTTGAGCTGAGACCTAGCACGAGACAATAAAACATTGACAATCCTAAAACATTTAAAATGCATACATTAAAATCCCAACTTTTTTGAGTGAGTGAGAGAAACTTCATAATCAGAAACCATGAACAGCAAAGAAGCAAATGCTAAGCAGTCAGTGTTTTGTTAACAACAGTTTTACCAGGACTTTCAGATACGGATGACAACATTCTCCCATATCCTCCAACATTTCACATATGAAAACCAGTGTGTTTTTATATATGCTTCATAAAATGATGCATCAATAATAATAATAATAATAATAATAATAATAATACCCAACAAGAAAAAATAAAATCAGTGTGTGTGGCCAAACTACATTAGAGTGTGGCAAAAGATGGCAATATTAAGGAAGAACACACATGATAAGACAGTAATGGTGAACCTTTTAAAGACCGAGTGCCCAAACTGGGTCTGTTACTATGAAAAGGACCTTTTCCTACCCCACCCTGTTTGATATCAGAATTGTTATAAACCCAGCCTCCGAAAATGAATGCCACGAAGCATAGACGAGGAGATCATATTGGCTAGCTATAGGAGTTGCAAAAGAAGATTTATGATCTGGACATGCTAGGAGGAGGTGAGGAAAAGTTTAGCCCTGAAACAATAAGACAACTCCGGTTGGAGTAAACAACTCCAGCTACCTGTCATTGTGATCTATAGGATGCAGGAACAGACCCATTTACACCCCCATTTTACACCTCTGGAAAATCCTACTTGAAAATGTCACTATCTATATCAAAGATCTGGACCATTTGGCCCCATTGAGTGTCTGGACTTTGCCCCAGGGCACAAAACATCTATTTAAATCATGGACTTTTCTTTGTTCATTAAATTAGCTTGGTTTACAGGCAGAAGTGTTGCCAGTTTTCACTTTCCTAAAGCCCTCTTTCATTTGCAATCCTAAATGGGCTCGGGAGCGATTGAGTTCCCATTCCCCCTCAGCAATCCAGTCACAAGAGAAGCAGCATCCGTATAGGTACAGTATCTCCATTAGAAGACCTGATTCTGTTCCATGCTAATTCCTTTGTTTCTCAGTTCTTGTGTGCTCGCGTGTGATGTGTGTATGTTGGTTTTTCTCCTTTTCATAAAGTATCATTCATTGAGAATTTGCCTCTGTGGTTCTTCTTGCCTCCTACCTCCATAAACACACAGATGGTCCTGAGGGCTGTGTACCTCAGCCATTTTATTGTCTCGGTTACAGGGTGTCGGGGGGGGACTTCTGGGGGCAGGACTTCCAGGGGGGAAACCCAAGGCACACTCTCTCAGCCTCAGGCTAGCAATAACAAGCCTCCCTCTGATGAAACTTGCCAAGAAAACTCCTTGATAGTTTCACCTTAGGGTCTCCATAAGTCGGAAATGACTTGAAGGCACCACACACACAAGCCACATTCTCTCAGCCTCAGAGGATGGCAATGGAAATCCCCCCCCGATGAAGCTTGCACCATGGTAGTTTCACCTTAGGGTGGCCAGGAACAACTTGAAGGCGCACACACACACACACACACGACACACTCTCTCAGCCTCAGGCTAGCTATAGCAAACCACCCTCTGACAAAACTTGCCAAGAAAACTCCATGATAGTTTTCACCTTAGGGTCACCATAAGTTGGACTTTTTCTCCATATGCCACCCCAATGGGCTCTTTTCCCTCAGTGCTGCCTTGAGGCAAATTATAAGAGCCAAATTGGCATGCCCCTCACTGCCGCACACTATTTTATTCGCTAGTAAACTGGTGCTTGGAAGGGAGGGAGGGTTCTCTGGGCATCCTCCCTCCCTTCCATGAACCGGCTTACTTGTGATAAAAATGGCACACAGCAGCAAGTTGAGGGGCCCCCTGCAAGCCTGGCGCATATGCCCAAGAGAGGGCTTTACGTGTCAGCTCTGTCAAGCATGCTATGGGTTCGCCATGACTGTGCTAGGAGAAACTACAGCAGTCTGCTTTTGCCTGACTGTCTTGGGAATTGCAAGATTGCACCCTTGCCTCTTCTCTCTGCTGAGTTAAACTGCTTTTCCACTTTGAGCTCAATTTGCAGCAGTTGAATTAAGCTGCAAACAAAGACAGAGGAACTAGCCAAGATTTTAAAGTGTAAAGCTGTATCATTGAATACTAAAGTTAGGATTGTCCATGCTATCATAGTTCCCATTTCTATGGTTGTTAAAGCTGGACGGTGAAGAAAGGTGATAGAAAGAAAATCAACTCATTTGAAATGTGGTGTTGGAGGAGTCATAGGACTACTAAAAAGACCAATAAATGGGTCCTACCTAGAGCAAATCAAACCTGAACTCTCCCTGGAAGCCAAGCTGACTGAACTGAGACTGTCAAACTTCAGCCATATCATGAGAAGATGTGACTGTCTAGAAAAGATAATAATGCTTAGTGAGGTAGAAGGCAGTAGGAAAAGAGGAAGACCACAGTGAACATAGATAGACTCAGGGTATGTCCCCACAGCAGAAATAAAGCAGTTTGACACCACTTTAACTGCCATGACAGTATCCTACAGAATCCTGAGATTTGTAGTTTGGTGAGGCACCAGAACGCTCTGACAGGATGAATACCTCACCAAACTACAAACACGAGGATGCCACAAGATGGAGCTATGACAGTTAAAGTAGTGTCAAACTGCTTTATTTCTGCTGTGTGGCTCAATCAAAGAAGCCACAGCCCTGAGTCTGCAAAACCTGATGATAGGGTCACTTGGGGTCTCTAATTCATAGGGTCACCATAAGTCAAAGTCAACTTAACAAAAGTTAACAATGGCAAGTTGACAAAGGAAGAAAGTGAGAGGAAAAGAGAGAGAATATAGCATTTTAAATGTAGCTGAAAAAATGGGGCGACAGATGATTTGGAGGCTATAGTCTCCTGTTCTCATGGAACAGGAAACAAATTAAATACAGTCACCCCTCTGTTTTACATATTCATGGGGGGGGGAGCAACCTCCATTTAAATCAATGGGGTGCGCCCCCCACATGCACCCATAGGGGCGCACCCCATTCAAGCCTATGGGGCTTGAATATTCGCTAATCTCTGTTTTCAGGGATGGAACAGATCCCCCACTAAAACGGAGAGCAACTATATAAGCCATGAAAAATTGTGGTATATAGTAACTTTTAAAAATGATTTCTGTGCCATCTGAGGTATCGAATTGTAAACTTTTAAAAATGATTTCTATGCCATCTGAAGTGCAGAATTGGTAACAATACTTAATGGTAACAACATAGTTCTTGGCCTTTTGCATAGGATTTAAAGTGCTTGACATGTGTAGTTTTATTAATCTGTATTACTAGCCTGCAAAGATCCATTGAAACAAATGGGACAAATTACTTTCACCAATAAGCCCCATTCATTTGAATTAGTCTACTCATGGTAGATCTAAAATTAGATATAGCCTATTGTTTCTATATTTTAGGCATTACTGAGGCCAAGAGACAGTGGCTCTCCTAAGATGATGTACAGCACAGTCCCATACTTTTCAGCTCAGAGGTATGTCACCTTGAGTTTAGTTGTGTTCACTCCCAGTTAAGTACATGTGGTATTATAGTCTTATAGCTGAGGGACGAATCATGGCTTTTTTGGCTCATGGCAATATACCAATATATTACTAAAGAACCCCCTATCAAATAAATGAGAAACATATCAAGTTAGAATTATGGCTCGCAATTTTGCCTTGACTAATTAAAAGCCATGGGGAGTGGGATTTCCAGAAAATGCTCTAGCTTGGATTTTTATGAACTGTCATATACTCCACTCTTCAGTGTTTCTCTTGCAGAAGATTATTCCATTTGTCCTTCTTGTCCATACATACAGAATAATTAAGATGTTGTTTTTAGCCCACCCAGGAGAATGGGAGTAGTGAGGCCTGTCTTTATGACAAAAGTCATATTTGTGACAAGATGGAGTTCAAATCTGTAAGAATCTGGGTGTTCTTTATAGGAAAAAGGAACTATGACACCAAAATTTGGGTTGCCAATCCATGTTTTCATACAATATCATCTTAATCAGTGAATTATAGCTTCCTCCTCTCATCTCACTTCTCCATTCCCTATTAATGCCCTATCAATGTTAAGCTCTGTGAGATGGCGGCTATTGAGAAGGCCACATAAACTACCAGTACCATCTTGCAGCACAAGCTTTCGTAGGCTTATGCCTACTTCCTCAGATGCATTTGATACATTACCAAATGCATCTGAGGAAGTAGACTTAAGTCTACAAAAGCTCATGCCGCCAACTTCTTTCTTTTAGTTAGACTGAAAGGTGCTACAAGATCTATCTACATACTGATTCCACAGACTAATGTGGCTCTCTGAATTCTACCAGTACCAGGTTTCAGCGAATTCAACAAATATATGTTAGTACCTTTATGGTCTCCATTATTCTGCTTGAAGTTAGAATGCTGAATGATCTACCAGCAGGATTGCTAGTGGGTTTTTAATGTTTTAAATAAATAATATTTATCCATACACTGAAAAGTTTCAACTGCTGATTGCTATGTGAAAGGCACAGAATAAGGCCAGACAGTTGCCTACCCTCCATCTATTGGCAACAGAATTTAAGAATAACAAAGACCCATATGGTTGTTATCTGGGAGCTCCTACTGTGAATATTTCCAGAACAGTGCTTTCTCCCCTGGGGAAAAAAGCAGTGATGCCATTAGCTTGGTAAGAAGCATCTTTTGAGTGTCTTTGAGTTGTGGTACAGAGTGGAGATATTGCAGCACACAGGACTGAGAGGCACTGGGAACTTTTATGACCGTGCATTAAGTGCTGCTATTTATTTATTATTCATTTTAAAACAATTTTTTTATTCTACTTTTAAGTCTTGAAAATGTTCTTGTGTAAAATTCAACTAGAGTTTAAAAGCAATCTAAAAAGGCAATTAAAAGCCAAGAAAGCAAAACGTGTGCACTTGTGTTTAAAAATACTAAACTGGATAACATTAGGCTGTACCAGTTGCACTACAGAATAAAATTAACTTTATTTTTATCATCAGGTTTTGTAATAGACATACTTATAAGGTTTATTGAATTTTATAATCCCCGATCCATTAACAGAGATGTAGAATTATCTGGGAGATTACATCTGTATTCTGAGGCCTAAAAGAATAAATTTTATTGTTGTTTCTTGTCAGTTGACACTAATAAATAGAACTGTATTACTAGAAACTGTGCCCAATTTTAAATTCAAGGGGTCATAAGTTGATAGGCAACATGAAGGCTTGTTGTTATTGTATGCCTTCAAGTTGACAACCCTAAGGCAAAGCTATCATGGGGTTTTCTTGGCAAGACTTGTTCAGAGAAAGTTTGCATTGTCCTCCCCTGAGGCTTAGAGCATGTGACTTGCCCTTCACCCAATAGGTTTCATGGCCAAGCTGGGAATTGAACCCTGAACTCCATAGTCATAGTCCTACACTCAAATCACTATACCACTTAAAGATATATATACATTTAAAAGTATACATGGATAGGGCCTTCTCACACCATACAGTTATAGCACAATAATTCTACTTTAAGTGTCATCTATGCATTTTAAGATTTCTGAGATTTGTAGGTTGTTCTACAACAGGGGTCGGCAACGTTTTTGGGGGTGGGGCTGGTCCCCCTGTCCCCCGATGCCCCCTGTGGCCGGTCCTGCCGCCGCAGCCGCCGCACGTGACGCGAGGTGCCATTTTGCTTTTAAAATGGCGGCCGCACTCGCGCACACATGCACAAGGCGGTGGGTGCCATTTTGGAAGGCCAAACGCGGCCACCATGGTGCGCTTGCGTATGCAAGTGCGGGGTGCCATTTTGGATGGCACCCCGCACTCGCGCACGCATGCGCACAGTGGTGGGTGCCGTTTGGCCTTCCAAAACAGCTCCTGTAGTGGTGCACTTGCGTATGTGAGTGCGGGGCGCCATTTTGGATGGTGCCCCGCGCTTGCACATGCATGCGCATGGTGGTGGGTGCAGTTTTGGAAGGCCAAACGGTGGCGGTGCCATGCACATACGCACGACGGCGGCGCCGTTTGGCATTCCAAAATGGTGCCCGCCGTCATGTGCATGTGTGCGCGAGTGTGGGCGCTATTTTAGAAAGCAAAATGCCGCCTCGTGTCATGCACAACGGCGGCGGTGGCAGCAGGACCGGCCATGGGCCAGTTCCAAGGCCTCGGCAGGCCAGGTCCAGCCCGCAGGCAGTAGGTTGCCGACCCCTGTTCTACAATTTTCTTGCTGAGAATTCTAAATGCTCACCCCAAACTTCAAATACCAAGAATCCATAGGCAGTTAAAAAGAATTCAAAGTGCTATATAACTGTGTAATATGAAAAGGCACTACGGTAGTCTTTACATGTGGAACAAATAAAGTATTTTGAATATTCTTTGTGTTTGATCAACTCAAATAGTTTCACCTTATAAATTGTTCTTGTACTGCATGTTTGCCTGTTGGTAGAAAAACAAGTATTTAAACTTTAAATTATAAAGCAAATAGAGATTTTTTATACAATAATAGTATTTTTCCACACAGATTTGCATGACAGGCTAATATGTTTTTGCATATACGCAAATATTGGATAGCCTTAGAGGCTTTCCTGCATCTTGGCTAGCCTCAGGGGTTTCTCATATAAACCATTTATTGTTTTTCCTGGAGCTTGTAAGAAGAGCTAAAGTTATCTGAACAAGGGTTATGCATTCTTTGGATTGGGGCTTAGGTTGACATATTTCCTAAAAGCATGCCTGGAAGTTTGATGTTCCACTGAAATGAAACTGATTTCAAAAATTTACTCATTTAACTGAACTATATATTTCTGCAGCAGAAATATTCTATATGCATACACAGGGCTAGTCTACACTGGTGAAAAATGCCATGCTCACCCGAAATAGGTGTTGGCCATCCTGACTTTAACTTTACTCCACACTAAGAAAAGCTGGGGAAATTCCCGGTGTTCCCCAGAAACCTTGGATTGATGTTTGGTGTGTGGGCAGCTGGATTGGGTCTGATTTGTCCCAATCCAGTTGTCCAGATGACAAGAGCCACGCCACCATCCCTTCCCAGTCCTGAGCAGTGCAGGGAAAGGGGATGGTTTGGTTATAGACCCATTGCCACCACTTCCTCAAAAGCAAGAGCTCCATGTAAATAAAGCCTGTCTGGTGTGCCGTTGCTTCTGCTGAGGACAGAAATGAACACACAGAGTCCTTGTTTATCACATGTTTGGATGGCTATTTCTGATCTCAGCAGAAATGGCAGCAGGCCAGGCAGGCTTTACACAGAGCTCCTGCTCATGAGGAAGTGGTAGCAGCAGCTCTGACAACAGGGAATGGGCCAGTGGGCTGATGTGGTGTTAGTCCTGCTGGCCCATGTGCACAACGATGCAGCATTGCACCAGATTCAGCCCAATGGTTACCATTGTGATCGGTCTGGGGCTGGTCCAGGAGCTATTGACCAACATGGGACTATTGGCCAACATGGCTGAGGCTTCTGGGAGCTGAAGTCCCTCGGCCCTTAAAGGGGAAAGGTTGCTTACCCCTGCTCTACACTCTTAAAATGGGGCCAGGTCGTTTTAACTGTGCTGGCTGCCTCCTGTTGCATTCTGGAACTTGTAGTTTAGAAAGGGGCATTTAGAATATTTAGCAAGAGAGCCTTTAAGCCTCACTGAACTATAGACCCCAAAATACAACAGCAGGCAGTCAGAGCAGTTAAAGCGACCTAGCCCCCTTTTAAGAGTGTGGTGCAATAAGCTCATAAGACTCCTCCTCCTTACTCCTTTGAGATGTAAAATAATTATACATTATGAAACTAATTATTTCATGCTTGTGAAATATGTTAAACAGGAATAGTATTAGGCAAGAACAGATTGTTAGGTTTGGATGAGGTCTTATGCTATTACATCTATTATATTTACACACTTTCCTTTTGTAACACAGCTAGTCCTTCCAGTTCTGTTCAGTTGGCATGTGAATATTTTCACAGTATTGGTGAGTGTTACCACCTGCTCATAACCTGAATTCAATTTTTAGTCCCAACTTGAATCATCCCATGAAATCTATATTTATATAAATCCAATTTATTCAATTGGTCTCCTTTAGTTGGGACTAGTAATTGGCATTAGACTATTGTCTACAAATCAGGCCACAGTTATCGTTGCACAGTTAGGCAAAAGAGCAGGTTCTCATTGATGTTGTTGTTTTAACTTTATGAAATGTGTGATTGTTTTACATCTATGGCTGCAGTCCAGTACCCACCACAATAAATCACAGTGGGCTCTGTGAGACTTAAGTGTCAGTAAATATCCATAGGATCAAGTTGCAGAAGAATATAAGGGTTTAAAATAAAGACTGAGGTGGAAAAGGTTAAGAGGATAAGGATTTTTAAAAAAGAAACTGGAAAAAAACTAGGAAGAAATAAGCAGAAGAAAGAGGGAAAGAAAGAACTCTTTCTGGACAAATAGGAATGCAAACCTAGAGTACACTCCACAAGGCCTCATGGGCTCAGGTATTTGATACATGTATTTGAGAAAAGTAGGCAAGTTGCATTCAGCTTCACACAGGGGTTTCTTATTTTGGGAAATGAAAAGGACAATTCTTTCCTGTGCCTCAGACTTTTTCCAGTGGATTAAATATGTCACTCTGGGTATACAGATTTCTTCTGGTTGTATACAAGGAACTACTGATAAAACACCTCATGAGACTCATTCATTTGCTTGTTACATGTGTCATCTGTCCTTCTAAGGAACACAGAGAGAGGAGAGAAATGAGCAACAATAAATTTCACTATTTGTAACAAGAGATTTCAGGAATTTTAATCAACATTGTTTTAAATATCTTTCAGACAGAAATTACAAATGTGTATTTATGCATTTGCTGCATTTTATATTTGTAACACTGTCCAAAGTGTTCGTCTGTCACTGCAAAAAAACAGAGTCCTATGCCATCCTAAAGATTAACACATTTCTTACAGCACTTCATCAAATGGATATATATGGTACATGTGGGGATGGGGGAATGTAGACATAGGAATCAGGCAGGAAGCACTGACAGTGACAATTACAATGCATACAATGCACAGATATAGCCGCATTAGTCTGTAGAATCAATATGTAGAGAGATCTTGTAGCACCTTTGAGACTAACTAGAAATTGGCAGCATGAGCTTTTGTAGATGTATACAATGTATACAATGGTAGTTCGCAAAACCATTGTGCTGATAACCCAAATACACTTCTTGTAGATGCAGGAAAGTAAATTATTGTAGTACAAGGATGTTTGTGTATACCATAACAATTCTTTTGCTGTAGAATACTTTGATACTTTAACTTCATATTGATTTTGTTTTCCAGATTTGCTCCAGATTAATAAAACAGTTCTACTGTTTGAAGACAATACCAAGCAAAGAAGATTCCGCTCATGTAGCCCTTCAGATGTTGTTGGACTGCAGCTCCTGGTCTTCCTCAGTGATACTGGCTAAGGTCATGGAAAAAAGTAAAAATAAATAAATTAAGGGATGCTAAACTGCACAATACACATTTGATATAGTTTAACCTCAGTGAAATCTATGTCTGATGGACTGATGTACCAATCCTTGTTCCTTATCTGAAAGGAAGCATTAAAAACATATTAATATTTTGTATGTAAATTATTCAGAAGTTAGAAACACAAGATGAGGCTGATATGTGCTTTCTAGAGCATGTTCTGAAACACATTCAATCTTACCACTTCCCATGGGAAATTTTAGTACTGACTGTGGTATCTCTGAGCCAATGACCGTTCGCCCTGAATTAGTGGTTTATTTTGCTACAGACACTAGAACTAAAAGAAGCTTTTGTGAAGGCAGAGGCACTGAATATCTTCTTTCCTTACTTGTTAGAGTCTGTGTCTTCCACGGTGACACTGATGTTCTTTAGATCCTCCACAATGTCATCATTACATTATTTCTTCTACCCTTCCTCTTACCATACATATCTTTCTGGTTGGTTTCATCTTGTGCACAACTGAGGCTGTTGTACTTCGAACATATAATGAGACAACATGACTTGTTGGAAAATAAAATAATGCTGGGTAAAATGGAAGGGAATAGGGGGGAAAGTAATACCACACTGCCGGTGGATTTATTCAATCGAGGAAGCTATGACCCTGAAGCAGGGCAGTGGATGACTGGATCTCTTGTAGGTCTCTTATTCATAGGGTCACCATACGTCAAATTCAACTTGACGGTAAAATAATAACAAAGTGCACAACAGGTGGAGATTGTGGTTTCATGCCTCTTCTCCCTCTTTTGGTAAATTCTGCTTACTCTTTTGACTCTTTTCCACTTTAATCTTGCTGTTTAAACCTCTTTATCTTCTGCAGCTTGATCCTATGCCTATTTACTCAGTATGTTTGAATTTCTTGGAAAGTATTCTGAGACTCTGTATGAAGCAATTCAGTTTCAACTTCCTTGAGTTTGTCTCTGTGGCAGAACAAGCCTAGGGTCCACATTCCACTGACTAAGCATTTCAGGTGGACAATCACCAAGGAAAAGGAGAAGAAGAGGTGATTACCTTGCCTTTTGATATGCAAGATTCTTGAACAAAGGGCACTGGAATAAATGTCTTTGGCCATAAAACAACACCATATACAGAGCACACACACACAAACACAGAATGCCTGTAGAGGGAAAGGAGAAAAATAGGCACTATGAAAGAACAGAAAGAGCCATCCATCAGTATAAGTGTATTGAATATGCTTTTTTTCCTGTGTGTGCTAGTTTTTTCCAAACAATACTATGAAACCTCCATTCCATCTCAAATGGTAAACTAAATTGTGGGCTTCCAAACAGAAAACAAAAGTAGTATAAGGGTGTAGCGCCTGTCAAAATTTGATTGATGGGTTTTTGATGCTTGTCAAAAGATGATTTATGACCTGTCAAAATGGATTGATTTATGACCTGTCAAATTGATGGGCGTGTCCCTCCCCCAGAAATACTAAGGCAGGACATCCTGCCCACGTGACCCCCCGGGTTTCCAATTAGCGCCCCCCCGATTCCATGTGACCCCACTCCCCAGCCAATGGCTGTTCTTAACCACGTGTCCCTAACTGGCCAATGGTGTTTTCTGATTGGTCCCCATGAGAATCACGTGTTCCTAACTGGCCAATGGTACTAGATTTCCCAGAGCCTCCATTTTAGGCATGCCCAGACAAGTTCTGCAAGACAATATGGAGACACCGAGGCATTTTGCTGCACCTTCTACAGCCCGGAGAATCCAACCCACAAAGATAGCATCCTGGCCAAATAATTATCATGGGCCTGTGGGCTTTACTGACCCTCCCGTACCGTTGAATATGGTTGAGAACTCACATGCTAATAAAGAGAATTGTGCACCAAAGGAAGACTCCCAAAGTTGCCCTGAGAATGCTTCAAGGCAGGTAAAAATCCAAATCCAAAACATGTTTTTTGTATTTGAGACCCCAATGATAGAGATCCAAAGCAATAACCAGTGTTTTTGTTTTTAACATTACAGAGACCTGGAACAAACAGTACTCAAGCTGCTGCAAAAGATGATCCTTGCAATTTAGGTTTGCAGAACCTGACCTCACAGGTGTGTGTGTGTGTGTGTGTGTGTGTGAGCCTCGCTGGATAATCATCGTAAAAGCCTATTGTTCTATAGAACATCTTTTTAAAAGGTTTGGGTTTTTTTTTTTTAATATTTAGGAATCTCATGTCAGAATGCAGTGGATCCCAGGCCTTGAAGAACTGCCAGCCCCTCCATCGGAAAGATGGTGTACTATGAAATCTATCATGAGAATTGTCATTTTTGTCATCATAAGAAAACTCATCGATGCAGAATTACTAAAAAATTGTCATGCCTGTGGATCTGAAGCACAACAATCATTAGAAAGTCATACGTGTATAAAAGAGGACAAGAAAATACTTTCTAAATATGTGTGAGAGAGAGATTTCATAGTACACCATCTTTCCGATGGAGGGGCTGGCAATTCTTCAAGGCCTGGGATCCTAATTCAATAAAAAGAAATAAGGAACATTTTATTGTTTTTCATTTGGAAAAACAACACACTCATCTCTCCAATTATAACCAACTGCCTAATATTTTTTAGATTACATAAACTCACCATTGCACTATGGTAGCCTGAATCAGTCTCCATGCTCTCATCCACATGTGAGGGCTGTAGCGGGTCACGATCTCCCTCTTCCATGGGCTCTTCCATCTGAGTGGCAGGATTCAAAAGGTCTGTGCCATCAGGCTCATCTGGGCTCTGTGGAGTGTCAGGTACTTTCTTCTTCTGGAGAATGGCTTTTAAATTGCAACGGCAATCACACTCCAGTTCTGAGGCATCATCAATGAAATCCGTAATGTTGGGTGTCTTTTCAGGCTCTTTAGCTTCCTTTTTAGGTTTAATATTCAACGGTACAGGAGGGTCAGTAAAGCCCACAGGCCCGTGATAATTATCTGGCCAGGATGCTCTCTTTGTGGGTTGGATTCTCCGGGCTGTAGAAGGTGCAGCAAAACGCCTCGGTGTCTCCATATTGTCTCGCAGAACTTGTCTGGGCATGCCTAAAATGGAGGCTCGCGGGAAATCTAGTACCATTGGCCAGTTAGGGACACGTGATTCTCATGGGGACCAATCAGAAAACACAATTGGCCAGTTAGGGACACGTGGTTCATAACAGCCATTGGCCGGGGAGTGGGGTCACATGGAATCAAAGGGGGGCGCTAATTGGAAACCCGGGGGTCATGTGGACAGGATGTCCCGCCTTACCATTTCCGGGGGAGGGACACACCCATCAATTTGACAGGTCATAAATCAATCCATTTTGACAGGTCATAAATCATCCTTTGACAGGTCATAAATCATTCTTTGACAGGCATCAAAAACCCATCAATCAAATTTTGACAGGAGCTACATCCTTATACTACTACCGTGTGAGCGGGAAGATTAGGTTTAAAACAAATAGGCCATACACCATCCAGGCTGGAGGGAGACTAGCTCACATGTTAGAGTTAGTGCCCAGCTGTCATGCCAAAACTTCACCTTTCAAAGCAGATATCACGGCGGGTTTCAGCACCTTATATATTTACAGCGATATAATGGAGCATCAGATTGTGGGAGAATTCTATGTCCCGCTGTTGCGCTGCGTACCTGTACAGGGTCAGAGCAACGAATGTGTTAATATTGTTTATGACAAGCCTCACTACATCCCTGTAAGTAAGCATCACATTGACACCATCACCATTGAGATAAAGTCGGACCAGAACAAAAAAGTGTCATTTCGCTCTGGTAAGGTGCTTGTGAAACTACACTTCCACCCCAGGAGGACACTGAAGTTTTAAAAATGGTGATTATCAAAACATATGGTGACCCTGCTCTTTATAGAGAATATTACAGGGTCCAGGCTGGTAACGGCCTTCCAGGGTTCCATGGAATTCCTGTAATGTATGGATCTGGGCTTAGTGGGATTTTCAGAAGCCTTTTCAGAAAAGCAGTCCCCCTTTTGAAAAGAGGCCTGAACATAATTAAACCCCACGTTAAAACAGCCATGCACAATATTGCTACAGATGTGGCTAGTGAAGTTACTCAGGCGGTTATAAATAAAATGAACTCCACAACCCCACAAGAAGGCTCAGGACTGATGTATATTCAAAGGAGGCATCGTCAAAAAAGAAAAGCATCATGGGTGAGGTTAATAGCCCCCCCCCCCCGAGCCCTTAAAAGAAAACGTCTGAGAGGAAAGAAAACACAGAAGCGGAGAGCTGTAAGGAAGAAGAGGAGGCTGTCCCAGACACGGTCTAAGAGAGATATAATTTAAACTAACACCATGGCTTTTATCCACAGTGGTTCTGAAGAATGCACAAAATCTGAATTAGACCTATTTACTATTGGGCCTACACAGACAAGTATTGAGAAAAGTTTGTATATTGAGGTGTCCCCCCTTGACAGCTCTGACAGAATCTGCACCGCTAGACTTTTTCATTGCAGGAAATGGCGAAGACTATATGATCTTAATGATATTCTTTTATATCTAACTTGTAAGATTACTAAGGATGATAATACAAACATACCTCAAGCTGCTGAAGTTGGCTTGGTGAATTATCCTATAGCCTCCATTTTTAGCCAGCTGGATGTGACTTTGGGGGATCGGCTCATCAGTCAGAGCAATAACTGCTACCCATACAGGGCTTTCATAGAATCTGTGCTGAACTACAGTGAAGACACTCTAGCCACCCAATTCTCTACAGGTTTGTTCTATAAAGATACTGCTGTAGAGCATGAATCGGCAGATCTGGATGGGAATAATAAAGGCTTTATTGAAAGAGCAAACCTGACACGTGGAAGTAGAAAACTGGATCTGTTGGGCCATCTCCATACAGACCTGTTTTTCCAAGAGAAACTGCTTCTAAATGGGGTGGATGTCAAAATTAAACTTACACGCAACAAAGATCCTTTCTGCTTAATGACCGATGATGCAGACAGCAATTTCAAACTGCAAATTTTATCAGCGTCCCTTTTTGTGAAGAAGGTGAGTGTCACCAGGAGTCCGGCTGGGTCATGCAGAAGCACTGCTGACATGCAATGCCAAATACCCTGTGGACCGTGTAAGCATGAAAGTGTTTAGCATTCTAAGAGACAGTCGTGTCACCAACCAGGAGAATCTCTTTTTGGGCCAACTACCCAAACAAGTGATTATAGGCCTGGTGGATAATGACGCCTTCAGTGGAGTTTACAACAAAAATCCCTTTAACTTTAAGCATTATGACATCAATTTTGCAGCACTGTATCTGGATGGAGAGCAGAACCCTACAAAACCCTTTCAGCCCAATTTTGAAGATGGAAACTGTGTCAGGGAATACATGAGTTTGGTGCAGACAGCAGGCAAGCATATGAAAGACCGTTCTCTTTTAACCAACCGTGAGGAATATGCGCTAGGTTACACGCTTTTTGCCATTGACCTTACCCCAGACCAAGAAGGCGGAGATCACTATTCGTTGATCAAAACCTGAGGGCTGAATTCCGGTTTGCCAGACCTCTGCCTACTACTGTGAATATGATCGTTTATGGTGTCTTTGACAATGTGATAGAGATAAATCACCGGAGAAATGTCCTGTATGATTATATGTAACATGGACAGTGTGCAATTAACACGCATTCTTTCTTCAAATCCTTATACCCGAAAGCTATTCTGTGGAGTCTTCCCATGTGACATGCTCCCTGGAGAGAAGCTGAAACAAAGACCTGTTTGTCTAGTCATCAACACTCACCCTCACAATCTCCCTGGAGAACATTGGATTCAAAAGGTCTGCACCATCAGGCTCATCTGGGCTCTGTGGAGTGTCAGGTACTTTCTTCTTCTGGAGAATGGCTTTTAAATTGCAACAGCAATCACACTCCAGTTCTGAGGCATCATCAATGAAATCCATAATGTTGGATGTCTTTTCAGGCTCTTTAGCTTCCTTTTTAGGTTTAATATTCAACGGTACGGGAGGATCAGTAAAGTCCACAGGCCCGTGACAATTATCTGGCCAGGATGCTCTCTTTGTGGGTTGGATTCTCCGGGCCGTAGAAGGTGCCGCAAAATGCCTCGGTGTCTCCATATTGTCTCGCAGAACTTGTCTGGGCATGCCTAAAATGGAGGCTCTGGGAAATCTAGTATCATTGGCCAGTTAGGGACATGTGATTCTCATGGGGACCAATCAGAAAACACCATTGGCCAGTTAGGGACACGTGGTTCAGAACAGCCATTGGCCGGAGAGTGGGGTCACATGGAATCAAGGGGGGGCGCTAATTGGAAACCCAGGGGTCACGTGGACAGGATGTCCCGCCTTAGCATTTCTGGGGGAGGGACACACCCATCAATTTGACAGGTCATAAATCAATCCATTTTGACAGGTCATAAATCATCCTTTGACAGGTCATAAATCATCCTTTGACAGGCATCAAAAACCCATCAATCAAATTTTGACAGGAGCTACACCCTTATACTACTAACAAATATTTGCATGTTCAAGTTTGTTCAAACAAGATCTTAAGGACAAGGCTAGGGAACATTTGAACTTTCAGGGATTATCAGGCTCAGATTCCCATTAGCCTGCCCCAGAATGGCCAGTGATGAAATCTGGTAGTAGTTCATCTCCTGGAAGAATGAATCTCCTCCATTGGTAGGGTCTAGTCAGCTGGAGTGGTAGTGCAAGAGAGGGCAGGGAGCTTTATTTTGACGTTTACATAAGTGGGTAATTAGCTGATTAGTTACAAGCAATTACTTATTTTATCTACCATAGTGTATATGAAATGAAACGAGAATCCAGTGAGCTGTAGTGCCCAACTATGTGGGTGTTTTTTTTAAAATCACACATTTGCATCCAGGTAATATAATATGAGAGCCAACATGGTATAGTGGTTTGAGCATTGGACTATGACTTTGGAAATTAGATTTTGATCCCTGCTTAGCCATTGAAACCCACTGGGTGACGTTGGGTGAGTTGCATACTCTCAGCCCCAGAAAACCCTGTGATAGGGTTGCCATAAGTTGTAAATGACTTCAAGGCACATAACAAAATATAAGTGTGTGGTAAAATATTCCTCAGCACACTGCTGGAACCCAAAGGAAAGCAGCTTTCACAGTCCATTAGTGGTCATGGGGTAATTAAGCACCTGTTATCATGTACAGCCGTCCCTCCATTTTCGCAGACTTGAAGTCCGCAGTTTCGATTATTCATGGAGGGATGAGCCCCATTAGCTAAACTGGTGTGCGTGCCTTTGGCGGCGTGCAGGGCCATGCATTTGAATATATGCGAGTTTCCATTTTCATGGTGTGTGTGTTCCAGAATGGATCCCCCGCAAAAACGGAGGGGCGCAAAAACGGAGGGGCAACTGTAGATTTTTTTTTTATTAAACATTGGGGAGACAGAAAAAGTAAGAGGTATGTATAGTGATGCAAGGCTCTAATTTTTATCCTTTTCAATTCTTTTGATGAAAATTGTATCAAAGAGAGAAGGAGATTACATCTGGACTTTGTCCAGGTTAGCTGCCAATCCTGTTTCTAGTTGGTGGTAGCTATGAGCAAGTATTTCAAAAGAAGTTGAACAAGATGAACCAGAACAGCTTCTTGGCTGGAACAGGCACATGACTCCTCAATGAGAAGCCTCAAGATTGCATATGAATGACTTCTACCTTAAAAAGTCACTGAATTCCTTGCAGCTAAAAAAGAAGTCCAAGGGAACATATCTTGGGTTGTAAAGGTCTCATAGAAATGTTGCACTTAAGAAACAGCAGATAAATGAGTATGTTAAAAGGACCAATTCTAATTTAAGCCTTGTGGGATTTAATCATCTCTATCCTGTCTTTCCAAAAAGATTATGTGAAGAATGGTATTGTGAAATATTTTTTATGATTGCTACATTAATTGACAGCCAGCATGGCATAGTGATTTGAGGTTTGGACCGTGACTCTGGAAACCAGGGTTCCCATTCCCGCTCAGTTGTGAAATCCACTAGGTAATCTTGAGTGAGTCACACTCTCTCGGCCTCAGAGGAAAGCAAAGGCAAACCTCTAAATAAATCTTGCCAAGAAAACACTGTAATAGCTTCACTTTCGGATCGCCATAAGTCAGAAATGACTTGAATGCACAAAGCAGCAGCAACAACAATATTAATTAAGCTATTTCTTTTTATTTTGACTTATCTTGCTTTAAAAAGTAATATGCACACACTATAAGCACGCTATCACAACTACTTCTCAGTCTGATAAAATTCAAAGATATAGCCATGTTAGTCTGTAGAATCAGTATGTAGAGAGATCTTGTAGCACCTTTGAGACTAACTGAAAGAAAGAAGTTGGCAGCATGAGCTTTCATAGACTTCAGTCTACTTCCTCAGATGCTTTTGGTGGAGAGGAAGCCAGGGACAGACATATATATGCCCTTGGTATGTGAGAATGTCAATTCAAATTCAAAATCCTTTGTGTATGCAAATGAAATAGCAAGTCCAGTTTTAACAATGGTTGTGGACAAAGACATCTGAGGAACTAGACTGATCTAGGAAAGCTCATGCTGCCAACTTCTTTCTTTCAGTTAGTCTCAAAGCTGCTACAAGATCTTTCTACATACTCAGTCTGGTAAATTCAATATGTTTCAACTCTTCAATGACTGCCCACACAGCTTTACTTAAATTTGTCTTGTCTTCTTCATGCTGAGGAAAACCTGAAAAAATTGTTTCATACAGTATTGCAATAAATAAAGCAGGGAGGGATATAAGAGCAGTAAGACCTGCAACACAACAGTTTGCTAAAGGAGTTCAATTCTGACTTCACTAATACTCTCTAGTCTATGCTGGAAACTCCAGGATACATGGAAATATTGGGTGTGTCTTTATGGTGGTGTTACTTCCAGAAGCAAAGATATTTGGAGCAAGGCCTAATCTGCAGATCACCACTGCTGTCTGACTCCAACATGGAGATACTGTCACAGAACTATGTAGGCCAACTGTGTATGAGAAAGCCAAACAGAGGAATAATTAAATTTCAGTGGGATTCTGCAGGCAGTCACTGGAGAAGTATGGTTTGGGTTCCAGGAAAATATATTTTTCTACAGTGTAGGCATAAGTGTGAGGAATATATGCTTTCCTTTCCACAGCTTTGTTTTCAACATCTTTCCAAAAGAAAAAGAAAAAAAGCCAGGTATAGCTGTTTCATTGTCTTGAATTGGGCAGACTCTCCCTGCTAAATTTACTAGCCAATATAATCCTTTTATAAAATACATTTAACAAAGTATTCAGACATGAACGATTCTGGAAAACTAGCTAGCTCTGGTGGTTAAAGTGTTCTTTAAAATTATTTGTTAATTCACAATAAGTGAGTCAAGGAGCACTGTTCTTCCTCCTGGCCTGTGATCTCCTAATTCTGTATCTAGTGACAAGTTAATGTAGTACTATTAGAGTGCTAAGAGAGCCAGGATAGTGTAGTGGTTTCAGTGTTGAACTAAGATTCTGGAGATCCCTGCTTGGCCATGGAGATCTACTGGGCGACCTTGGGCAAGTCACACTCTTTCAGCCTGAAAAGATGGCAATGGCACCCTCACCAACAAATCTTGTCAAGAAAAAACCATAAAAGGTTCACTTTATGGTTGCCATAGGTCATAAATGACTTGAAGGCACATAACAACAATAGAGTGCTGTCAAAGGGTATGGTAACTGCTACCATCATCTCTGTTTTGACTGTAGCGCGGTGCTGTCATGACTTGTGATAACAGCATGGTAGCAAAAGACATCACTGCTGACCTATTTCAGCACTTGTGACAGTCCTAAATACATATTGCCGTTATAGTTCATAAATGTGACTATGAGATTAAAATAAAAGACATGCTTGGGCTGTATTTAGAAGTGATATTTTCTGATGACACGAAAGATATCTGTCTGCAAGAATTTTTCCTCAGCTTCCTTTCAAAAATAGATGCTTTGTTTTGCAACTGGTCATTGGAAGGTAAGCATAGGCTTAATGTGCATTTATTTGTTTGACAGATTCAGACTAGGAAAAAGAAAGTACTTGTTAAGTACAATAATTAATAAATTAATGTGGATTTCTTGCACAAGATGTGGTGCTTCCTGTGAAGGCTCAAAAAGGGAATTAAAAACTAAGCAAAAAAAAAAAAAGTGAATGTATTATTGTTACTGGTATTTCTTATACAGGTTAGAAATACAAGCGATTCCTGCTATTATTACAGGAATGATAGCAAAGCGCATGACTATTGATGTTGTTCCCATGTGGCTTGAGGATGTGGAGCTTGGTCTGTTACTGGCCAAAGTAGTACTATTGGGGGGAACAACCATCTGGTGCAACATCAGTTCTAAAGCTATTGCTAAATTGCTCTACAATGTGCAGAGTTCTCATGGAGAAACTGTTGGTTTTATTATATAAATGTACCAAGTTCTTGTTGATTGAACTGGTATCTAACCGGGACTAAAGCCAATATATTCCATAAACAAAAGAAAAATCAGACAGTAATTATGAAAATTCAGTCAGTATTATGAGTGCAGTTCATTGCTCAGTCTCAGGGACAGGAAGAAACAATCTCTCTGACAAAGAAGTACGAGGGAACAGGCATGTTCATTCAGAAGTTAATTATACTGAATTAATTAGTGTATTTAAGCTGCAATGTTAAACACACCTAGCAAGGCCCATTGAACACATTGGGACTCATAAACAGGCAAAGGGTTGCTGTGCTCATTTCATGCCAAGGTGGCTTAAAAACAGGAATTATTCCCAAACAAGTGTGTATAACATAGCAGCACTGACCATGATTCTTTGGAATTACATCTCATTTTTCAGGAAACTGCTGTCAAGTAAATATCAAAAGGGCTATATAGGCCACATGTCCAAAATAGGAGGAAGTGTGGACAATCAAGAGACCTGAAGAGATAATGAGGGAGAAGGACGGGGAGTACAGAAAAGGAAAAACAGCAAGGACATGCAGTATGTGCAAATAAATGAAGGATCCCAAACAACACAGGATTTGCAGCCTGTTCTTATTGACATTGAACTGATAACATGAATTGCGAACCTAAAAAAAAACGAAAGAAAAAAAGGATAGCTCTGTTGTGGTAACTTTAAAATGATCTGATGGGCATATAATACAAAAAAGTCTACTGTGTGTGAGCTTGCAAAATGCTAATTTTCTATGTGTTGGGGCCGCTTTTAAAAGGACAGAACTAAGGTTAGTATGGAGCTGATGGTTTTAATAGCAACATCGAATTGGTGCAGCATGTGTGTATGGCAGGGCTGCATGCATTTTCTTTTCATAGTGTTAGCATATATGATTTTAATAAAATTTTGGGACATGGAGTTCCCTTGATGACCCTGAGCTGACCTCTGTGGGATGTCAGCCATAAGCTTCTAGATGGTAAGTCAGGTAGGCACAGGAAAAGAGCCTGCCCAAACAACTGGAAAATTCCCTACCAGACAGGTTTGGGAGTTGCTAAAGGGGAAAGACCATTATCCCTAAAGGTCGACATAATAGTGCTTGTTTGTCCTGAGTCTTACTCCTGATGGAACAGTGATTAGATTTAACTGCGCCCTTTTCTCTCTCGCTCCCTCCTTGATTGTCTCAAGATCCAAGTACATTGTTTAGTCATCCTCACACCTTTAAGCTTATCACACAGCACTTAAGGAACGGGAATGAAAGGGAACGGAACGGGGCAAAAACGCATGTTACTGGACAGGAGAACGCCACCGATGCCATCTTCTGCCAGGAACGGCTGGGGGAATCCCAGCGGCATCTATGGTATTTTCCTGTCCAGTAACATGCGTTTTTGTCCCGTTCCTTTCCATTCCCGTTCCTTAAGTGCCGTGCAATAACCCTACTTGGCTTAACAAAACCCAGACAATCAGTGCCTTTGTCCAGGTGGCAACCAAGCCATCAAGTCTATAGCCATAAGCTAGATATTTCCTATATAAACCCCTAGATTTTTAGACCCCACGTGCTATCCTTAGAGTGCATCTTGGCTCCATGTCAGTCTGCGCTCTGATCATAGCTCCCTCGGCCATCCCTTCCCCCATTTCGGCAGCTGTACATCATCACAGTCATCATCATTCACATCCACAGCAGATCCCAGAGAAGCCTTTGGAAGCGAGTATCTCCTATAGTTTGGCCCATCTCATATATTCCTGCTTTCACTCCTTTACTTCCACATGTGCAGCATGAGTGTGTGTGTCATATTTGTATGTGTGCAGTTTCCCCCTTTTAATAACTATTTAGAGCTTAATTGAAGAAGCTTGTCTCAGCGTCATCCACTGTGAGATCTCTTAGTCCTCTGGTATACACAACAGTACTCCGGTCTCACGGTGTGTTGTTAGGGCCCCACTCTTGCATGTTTTGAACTAATTACAAATTCCCCTAATCAGATCCTTCCTAACAATAGTATCCATGCAAGGAACTGCTTGATGTGCTTTGCTAGAAGTCAAAACAAGTTGATGAAACAAAAGGATTTAATGCAGTGAACTGGAAAGGGCAGGTGTGTCCCTATATAAACTGTGCCTTACTGGTAATCTTTCCCTTCCCTATACTTTGATATGCCTAAAAAACTTTGAACTTACTGCAGTCTTCATCAGTAATCTCACCACACCCAGCAATACCTAGTTACACTGCCAACTGCTAAACTTTCAGGTAATGTAAAATAACAATTACAGGAATTAATGTTTGGATTTATTTTGATAATCTTTTTATGTTCCAAAAACCATGTAATTTCATAGAAGTATTACATTTTTACATATCTGGGAAAGTAAAAAGCAGAGAAAAGAATATACTTTAATGTATTTTATAATTGCAATTTATTTCCGCAAATTGTACTTTATGATTTCTCATCTTTTGTAATTTTAAATTTAATAAAATAAAAATAGAAATTAAGAGCACCAATAATAATAATAATAAGAATAATAATAAGAAGCACTTTAGAAGTGACATGACATCCTGAAACCCTTTTGTGGGAAAACTGCGCAACCATACAGATGGTGCAGAGCCCATTACTCCAAGCAATAAACTAAAGTCATAGGGTCAGCAGAAGTGGCACAATCCAGAATAATATATATATATATATAGCATCCCTTTCTCTCTTTTTTCTTCTCCCCTCTCCCCCATCAGTTAATTCTTAATTTAAAAAACCCCAACACAATGATAATGGAAAAGGCAGTTATCTCTTTGTATATTTTCCCCATAGAGCAAAGAGAGGACTGATGAAAGAAAAGACAGTGAGGTGGGCTAGTACAAATGTAGGATTCCTGAATGTAGTTGCATCTGACTCTGGAAGACTGGATATTGTCTTCTTTCTGGTGGGCAGCATAATTTCAGTGCTCCTCAAAAGTTGTTACTATTCAAAGTGGTGGACTGTGGATTATTGATGCTGTTTGGTGATCCATCAGCAAGGAAGGGGGGGAAAAACCCACCCAGGAGTGGCCAGTGGGCAAAAAATGTTGCCAATCCTTTTGTTCAGTGGTGTTTGCCATTGCCTTCCTGTAAGGCTGAGAGTGTGACATGCCCAAGGCAGTGTAACCAGACGTCCTCCTTTTCCAAGACATGCCCTACATTTGAACCTTCTGTCCAGGAGGATCCCTTTCCAGTGGATTTCCACAGCTGGTGGAAGATGAACCCACACCGCAGAAATAAAAATAGTTTGACACCACTTTAACTGCCATGGCTCAATGCTACAGAATGCTAGGGTTTGTAGTTTTGCGAGATGTTTAGCCTTCCCTGTCAGAGAGTTATGGTGTCCCACTACAAATCACAGAATTTCATAGCACTGACAGGGTGACCAGATGTCCTAACCGCAAAGGAGGACAAGGCAATGCTAAATGTAGGACATCCTAGAAAAATAGAGGACACACCCTTCCCAAGGCTAACGACACTCCTATAAATCCATGCTTATTAGTCATGACATTTTGAAACCCCTCCTGGACAGAAGGTTGAAATGTAGGACTCTTCCTGGTAAAGGAGGACCCCTGGTCACCCGGAGCATTGAGCCACGGAGGTTAAAGTAGTCTGAAACAGCTTTATTTCTGCAGTGTGGCAGCAGCCCTGGTCTCCAAGTGGCCAACTCTCTAAACCACTATAACACACACGCGCACACACACACACACACAGCACTTTATATAGTAAATAAACTTTTCACAGGTGTAACACTAAGAAGGTGTAACTAGAGACCCAGCATAGAGACTCTGGAGAGGATGGTTCAAGTCCTGGTTTGGCCATGTACGCTCATTAGGTGACCTTGGGCAAATCACACTCTCTCAGCCTCAGAAGGCAATGGCAAAACTCCAAGAAACCCCCATGATAGGGTCGCATTAGGGTCGCCATAAGTCAGAAATGACTTACACTAGGGTTGCCAGAGAGAAAACTGGAGAGGGCTCCTGGTCAGGGTGGACCAGCCATCTTCCTTTTCCAGGCCATGTCCTCCATTTCAACCTTCTGTCCAGGAGGCATCCCAAAATATCCCACATTTTGAGCATGACGAAGAAGCACAGATTTACATTTCTATGAGTGTTCTTAGCTTTTATTTTGTCATGCCCTACATTTTTATTTGAAAGTCCTACATTTTGCGGAGTCTTGTCCTCCTTTGCCGTTAGGACATCTAGAGA